>JACDOX010000012.1:465596-721730 GCA_014549065.1 Cardinalis cardinalis | reverse complement strand
AAACATAATCAAAATAATTTGCTGATGTAACGCACCAGCCTGTGCCCCAGCATAGCTTCTATTTCAGACATTCAGGGAAAAAGAGACACCTGAAATCCTGTGTTTCCAGTCATGGCCTGCTTGAATCAACTTGCTCTCTTTTGCTCTTAAAAAAAAGGAAAAAGTGGCGCTGGCTGAAAAGGGAAATACCTAAACTTGATTGTCACAGAATTAGAAGATTTGTGCTGGCATTGTATAATTTTTTTTTAATGTAACTTCTGTCTTGACAAGGAATAGGCATAGACATGAGCCACTTTTTTCTGTTGAAAAGCAAAACTATGATTATTATTTTCTACAGTGATAAGATTTTGACCTCAARCTACTTCATTCTGCAGCAATAATTTGTCACCTTTAATTGCCAAAAGTGTCTGTGCAGGTGGCCATTTTTCACTTGCACAGAATTTATTTAAAGTTTGGGTCTAAATTTGATCCCTGCTCACAGTTAGACCTGTCTAATGGTATGTGAATTGTGACAATAAATCTAAAAGGATTTTGAAGGAGGGATGTTATTTTATAATGATGAATTTCTTCTTGTGAAATGCATTAAACTGAGGATTCTTTCAGCTTCTTTTGCTTATCATAGCAGATACTAGTCAGCCCATAGGATCCAGGCTGAAGACCACAGAAAAAAACTTTAGAATTACAGGAAGCAGGAAAGAGTTTTTCAGAATAAATAATTTTCTAGTATGGAATATTGCCATTTGCTGGATRCCCAGGAATGAAATAACAAGGAAACCAAGATATTACACTGATTTTCCTCTCACAGTAGCCATATGTTTCAAGTTGCTGTTGAGCTGGTATGATAGCTTCTGCAAGATCCCAGAGCAGTTGTGGAGAATGGAAAATACTGTTGGTGCAAAATCAACTAAATCTTGAAATGCAAAAATATCGAAATAGGTCTGTTTCTTGGACATTTTTATTGAAAGGAGTATTTGAATTTGACTTTCAAGAGATGAATGCTAGAGAGTTAATAGAAACTGGTGAAATTAAGATTCTCATTTTTTCTATTCAGTATCTTTAAAAAATAGACAGAAGATGAAGAGCTTCGTTCAGTTTTGAGAATATGCCCCATTTTGCACTGCCTTTATTATGAATTGCTGGAATGGAGTCTTTCTTTGCATGCTTGTTTAGAAATAGAAAATAGATTGTATTTTAATGCAGTCCACTTGTTTACTTCATATTAGATGCAGGAAGGTGTATATATATATTTGGTATTTATTATATATAGCCTTTAAAATGTTCAGAGTTCCTTAAGAGAGGGAAAGGAGCTATAGGACAGTTTCACTGAAGTCAAAATTACTGTGGATTTTGCTAAAATATGATGTCTTCTCCTAGACTAATCACTTTACTACAGTATTTGTTGTGTTTTCATTAGAACTGATAAAAAGAATCCAAAAAATATAGCAAAAACAAATCTCACACATGTTTAAACAAATGGGAAATATTTGTCGTTAACTTCTAAAAAATAAGAAATGTAAGGTTTTCCAATTATTTTCTATCACTCCAGCGACAAACTCTCGGTACAATCTTCTTCATTAACTCATTGGGGAGGGCTGGGCAACAGGGATTGAACATGAGCCAGGTTGTGCCCAGGTGGCTGGGAAGGCCAGTGGCGTCCTGGCCTGTATCAGGAATAGTGTGGCCAGCAGGAACAGGACAGGGATTGTCCCTCTGTGCTGGGCATTGGTGAGGCCACCCCWTGAGTGCTGTGTTCAGTATTGGGTCACTTGCTTCAAAAGAGACTTGGAAGTGCTAGAGCATGTCCAGGGAAGGGCAAGGGAGCTGGAGAAAGGGTCTGGAGCACAAGGCTGAGGAGAGCAGCTGGGGGAGCTGGGGTTATTTAGACTGGGGGAAGGAAGGCTGGGAGGGACTTTATTGATCTCTTCAACTCCCTGAGGTGAGCCTGTGGCCAGGTGGGTGTTGGTTTCTTTTCCCAAGTTACAAGTGGTAAGATGAGCCTCAAGCTTTACCAGGGGAGATTGAGATTGCATTTTAGGAAAAAATTCTTTATTGAAAAATCTGTCAAATGTTGGTGGAGGCTGCCCAGGGAAGAGATGGAGTCACCATCCCTGGAGGTACTTAAAAGACATGCAGATGTGGCAGAACAAAGCAGCCCTACAGTAGTGTAATTAAGCCAATTAGATTGTAGACAAAGACATTCCTTGCTCTTCTGTTGTGTTTTCTTAAATCTTTTCCAACAGAGATGTTTCTGTGAAGAGCCACTTCTCCCTCCACTCCTGAAAGAGCTGACATTTTGAGTTTCTGCTTGGGTGCCACGATAACAGGCTGCCAGGTCCAGTTATACTTTGTGTTACTGGTTCGTTTGGAATGGGGAAAATTTGGGGGCAAGCTGTCAAAACATGTCATGAAAAGCCATGAAAAGAAAGACTTTGTCATAGTAATGCAACAGAATTTGAAGAAAAACACCTTTGTCTATGTATATTATAAATTCTATCCCTTTTACCTGGGCCCTCTCCATTTTTTTTTAACTGTTTCTGTTCTGACATTATTGATACCCCATTTCTCTGGGAAAGTGCATTCCCACAAGATTCTTCTAGTTTGTCACATAGAAAAGACACGTGACAAGTCCTGTAATATCAGTCTGAGCCCTCTGTGCAGCCAAGGCAGGCAGAATTCATCCATGTCCACATGATGCTCTCTGACTGCTGATTATGCAACATTATGATGAGAGGGCATAAAAATGTTCCTTTAGAGAGAACAGAGGTTCACAAAAAATTTCATCAGTTGAGATTTTTTTCTAAAGCATCCCTAAAACACTGTTAGSACATTGTAAAACTAGAGTACTTACAAACTTTTTTTTGGCAGTCTACTGAGAAAGGAAAATGGAAAGAAAAATAATGCAATAAAATAAATGAGACACATAAGAATGAGCAGAACAAAGACAAAAGTTATGAGGAAATAAGACATAGAATATGTAGGAGAAATAAAATAGAGGCAAAAGAAAGTGATAATGTATGGGTGCAAAAATTTATTATTCTGTTGAGGACTAGTACAATATTTGTGATCACTTAAAACTTGTGCAAAATATCAAGAGAAACTTTAAAGTGAAGAAATATTGAAAAAAATTAGTGGAATACCCAATTGAAAATATGAGATAGAAAGGATTAATTTCAGGTAACCTTACTTGCAAGTGCATGTAGCTTCTGCATGTGTTTGCAATGGAGTATGGAAGTCTCATGTTCCCTTGGTGTAAAGCATTTACTGTTCTGAGAATTCCCAGTACCCATCAGATACTGAACTCCCTGACCTGGTGGAGTGCATGGGAGGGCAGAGCAGACCAGTCAGCCTAAAGGAAAACCCACATTTGCCCATTGCAGAGGGATGTGTCCTTACTATGCAAATATTAGGTTTAAATGTAGAATTGCGAGTTCTTCCAAATATTTAGGGATGCAATATACATGGTGTCGCCATAGGACTGTCACATCGCCCTCCACATACTACAAGGTGGTGAATAAATTAAAAAAAAAGCCTAGTTATTTAGATTTTTACTCAGCTATTAATTAATTTTATCCCTCGATTTGCAAAGGCAGACGTTTTATTACTTGTCTTTGCTTCTGTGCTATGGAAGATTTATGAACAGCCTATATTTGGAGTTACCGACAGTTCTTTCAGTGAGATTCGATGGCAGAGTGACAAAAACTTTTTTTCATTCCTACCTAAGGCCAAGCTTTTTTTCTCTGGTATAGCTCTACCAGGTACCCAAAATGAGCCTGATTCTCATTCTTCTCTCCAAGCAATATGGTAAATAAATAAAGGGATGTTAACCAGGGCTTAGATAGGGCTTAAAATCTTGAAGTCCATGAATTTGCCCGCAGTTATGTATCAGGCTCATATTCCTGGCAGAATGGAGTAGTGAAGTTGCAATGAATATTTCTGTCTGGCTGTAGAGTCCAGCCTTGATCAGCCATGGCAGCAGGGAAAATGTGCCATAATCTCTACTGGCGCCTGCTGCTTTTTTTGTGTGCCTACAGAAATGCAAGCCTCAGTTCCAGCCTCATGAGTGCAGTGTTGCATCAGGAAAATGGTTCTGCTTCTTTTTACACTGGTACAAGAATTTGGCCCTAATGTAGGTTGTGTCAAAATAGATTTTGTCCTGAGCTGAGTGACGCTGGTCTTCATGTCATCATCCTTTACTTGCACCAGAGGAGCCCCTAGTGAGTTCACAAGCACACTTTTGTTGANTTTTTTTTTTTTTTTTGTTTTTGTTTTTTTTTACCACATTAGGACATTAGCTTCTAGCTCCTAGGATTTTCCTAGCTCCTTTCTTTGTTGCTACAAGTCAGGGTTTCTTAAGGAGCTTATTTAAAATGGGACATTGCTGCTGTAACTTAGGACTAATTATTTTACCATAATCTTTAGAAAAAAATAATAAAATGTTGATATTAAAAATAGCAATGTTTTGTTTTCAATCTCGCATTTTTCCTTTGCTCTAAGGGTTTGGAAAATGTATCAGCACAGGTACATCACAATGTATACTTAAACCTTACCCACTGCCAGTCAAATTTTGCTAAGCTAGGATATCTGTCCAGAAAGAAGACGCACATGTACTGAACATGCTAAGAGAAAAACTATTTATAAATAACAGATGTATGTCCACGATCATTGGTAGAAGGAATACTTGAATACAGGAGTATCCCTGTCCATTCAAAGGAGTGAAAGGCCAAATCTACTGGCCAGAGGAACTGCATGGTTTTACTCTCTTCCCAGAAGCTTTTGAGGATGCAGTATTAGCAAGGTATCACTCCTGCCTTTTCTTAGGAGCAGTGGTGGAAACCCCAGAGATTTCATAATACCCGAATTCTCCTCCATATTGGCATGCCTGGTCCCTTTTTGGCTGCTTCCTGCTTGTTCTTCCTGAGATGGGTGCTCTGCAGAGCTGGAGGTGGGGTACAGGTGGCAGTTCCTCTGGTGTACACTGATACCACTCCCAAGTGACAAAGTGGGGAGTTGAGATGGAGCGATGAGCACTGGAATGAAGGGATCAGCCTGGATTACAGGGTAGATCCTTCCTCTCTGTGTCCATTGAGTGGACAGGCACAAGGCTTGTGTATGCTGATATCATTCAGCTGTGGGTGGTTTTCATGACATGAAGCTTTAGAAGACACTCTAAGGAGCTGGTGGTGTTTTGGGAAGGTGTGGGTCAAATATGAAATTKTGAACATGAGAGAAGGTTAAAGAACAGTGTCAGGAAATGTAAGCATTGGGAAAATGTGGGATCTTCTCAGCATTGGTGGTTTGCTCTTAAATAGTCCTGTCACAACCCAGTTTTTTTTCAAGCATGGCTTGTTGGGGAGTGAGGAGGGATATGGTCTTCCAAGGAAAGCTCAGGACCTGTGTGTCCATGTACCACATTGCCAGCCTCTATCTCTGCATCCTGGACTCACAGTTCAATTTGTCTTAATTAGACAGACCACACATTCCATGCCAATGGATCTTTATTTAATGTCCTAATTAATGGCAAAACCCCAGATTGGTCATATCAGCCATTAGGCCTCTGTCTGAGAAAAGACAGTGGGTTTTKTAATTGTGGCTGTCGCTTTCCAGAACTGCTCTGTGTCCCAGTTAGCTGCCTACACCTCGTGTGGCTGGTGGTTTCTGTTTTGTCTTTAGTTTTTTACTGCTTGTATTTGATGGTGAATATGACCATGGAGGATGAATAGCATTGGAAGATGTTATAGATGTGCAGAGTAGGGAGGTTTGGCACTGCAGCCYTCCTGTGTTCTAACTGGCTTGTTACTGATTTTCAGTTCATTATTGATTTTCTACTCACAGGTGGAGGTGTTAGCAACTATCTGGTAAAGATGGAGACAAAGGCTTTTACTCTGTGAACAAAACCAAACTCAAATCCATGAGTTTGGAAGTTAATACTGAATTAACATTTTGGATGCTGAAATTAAACTCTTTGTTCAATGGAAAAAAAAAATTACTTAGCTTTGGTTCTGAACACTAACTAGCATTGATTTCAATAGGTGTTTCTGGCTGTTCAGTGCTTTTGAACACAGGATGTTCCTCTAAATGGGAATAGTGCAATTCATGGCCTGAAATAGTAATTCCATTCTACTGCTCAGCATCTGATTGCATTGCCTTTCAGAGCAGAGAAAACTGCTGAAGAGAAAGATTTGTGCTGCAGAGAACAGAACAGGGAGACAACTTGTACTTTTTTCAGTGGCCTGAATTTAAATGTTCCTCCTGAATGCACAGGGAAACATGTCAATATAAATATTGAGAAAGAAATACGGTACTTCTACTTTTTATATACTGAATTTGGAAAATACCAACTGAGCCAATGCACTTGATAAAGCTTTGCCTTCCAAAGCAGTGTAGGTACATATGCACACTTATTTTCCCAAAAGGTTGATGCTAAAACTGTTGCTAGGAAAAAATTAACTGTGGAGTCTATGTCATGAATATCACAGTACATAGTTTTTTCTCTTGTTGGCTTATTTGTGCTCCTTAGCCTTTAAAATGCTATCTAGTTTCCTTGAAAACAAGTTCTTGAAGCTGGAAAATCTGGAATTAAGTGTATTTGCTGCAAGTTTCAAAGAAAAGTGTTCCATCCACTTGATGAAGTTGTGGRGGATTAGGGGCAAGCATGGAGAAGTAAACCTGTAGCTTTTCAGCTGGGAGGATTCTGACCAGTGATGCAGTAAGTTCCCAAGTGGGAAGCTGAGTTTAGGCACTGCCTAAATTACTGGAGAGATGTCATTGCCACATCAGTTTTCTGGTGTATCTGCATCCATCAGTGGATTTTACAGAGAATAGACATTCTTCTGCTAGACATTAATTTCTGCCCAATTATATTCTTTCATTTATGGGCATATGCCTTACTGCTCACACATCTCTGTACCTTTTGCATTATGAAGGAACAAGAGAAATTGCAGTGGAACCTTCTTGCTAGAGAGGATACCATGCAATGTAGGGTTGGATGTGCAAAGTGTGCAAGCAATACTGTACATAGAGCTTCTTAGAAAATACCAAACTGAAAATATTGCAGCATGAGCAGTCTAGTCTTTTTTTTTTTAATAGCTAGTTCTTATTTGAGTACCTTTTCTTTTTAAGACCTTTATGTAATACAGAGAAGGATGTTAGCTAACCATTTAATTTAGGAAATGAGCCTTTCTAATGTTATGCTTCTGTTTTGCTTCTGTTTCACAAATTTCAAGATGAAATTTGATCTGACAGTTTACAAGGTGGAAGTGAGGAAGGACAATGGACGTAGGCTGTGCCTTATAAGGCTGTCCATTTAATCTCCTTGAAAGGACGGGAAGAAAAACACCATTGCAGGAAAAAAAAAAAGCATTAGTAATGTTTTATGATAGCATAGATGTTAACACCATGGGCTATATAATGAGAATGAGATTTGGTTTGTTTTGAAGATGATCTTAATGATCAGTGCTGTTTCAGTAAAGGCAAATCGTGAAACCTAAGGTCATTGCTGATATCAGTTCCTAAATTTGCATTCAGCCTTTTAAAAGTGTTGAAACACAATATATGTCCCTTAGATGCTACTTCTAGAATAAAAAATTTGACTAAGAGTCAACATGTTTCCAACTGAAACCTTTATTTCAAGATGCAACCAGGAGTCCAAAGTTATTAAAATAATCAATGTTTTGATTTACTGTTGTTATTTTACTGTTATGGCCTTTGGAACAATAATTTTATTACGGGACCCTGGAATCAAATAGAAACCTAAATGCCTTCTTTATTTTTTTATGAAGCTTTGTTTTAAAAGACACTTGTCAAAAGGATGGCTCACTCTTACATGATGTTAAATGTAACAGGTTTAGGTGTGATCAATGATACATTTTCTTATGGGGAAAATAACTAAGTTAGTTCTTACTTTTATGTCCACTCTTCCTGTAAGTGACAGCTAAGTGGGAATAAATTGCCTATCTGTTTCCAATTGTTACTTTTATCAACCTGCTTTCTGAACTTCAGAGCTGCTTGTGAAGAGCCCTTGTGTTTCTTTGCTTCCCTGCCACATTTTTAGTTAAAGTCAATGCAAGAAGTTGTTCATATCTCAAACCTAATTTTCTTCTGGGAAATTAGGGATGTATTCCTCCTTTCAGAGATGACCTTCAGTGTTTCTATCCTTCCTCTAATCAGAAACAAAGACATATTGCAGTTCCCCAGTTTCCAACAGGATTAAAACCCTTTTGTTCTCTAAAACTGCACAGTGTGATTCATGGGGTTGATTAGGCAGAAACCTTTTGCAAAGTTTCTTTAAAACTGCAGTTTCACAAGCCTGTTATCCCTGATAAAATTTTGTGGTTTGCTATGTTCTCACATGTATGTGTCAGAATGGCTCTAAGAACTAGCTAGTACATTCAACAACTGCTGGTGAAAATGAAGAGCATGAAAAACCAAATGTGACTTGCAGGAAAGCTGGAGAATTCCTATTTATGTGATTGCCCTGGATGAGTCACTGAAGTAGAAGTGAGATGGCTTGTGGTGAGGGAAGGTAACTGCCTCCAAGGGTTTTCATTTCAGTCTGTCCCTGGTATGTTTGGTAGGAGGGACAGGAGATGGGATGAGAGGTAGGGAAAAGCAGATGCTTTCCTTCTCCACAGAGTATCTAGGGGTAAAAAACCCAAATACTTGATGTGGTTCCTTGATGAGCCTAATAGTTTTGATGAAGGGAGTTGGCATCATCAGTGATAATGTGACATCTTTGGCAGTCTCAAGTCAGAGGATAAAGGGAATAGACTTGCACCTGGAGAAGGAAATGTTCAGCCTTCTCTTTTATTCATTTCAGAGCTGAATTGCTCTGAAATTTTAAATCATGGCACTGATTAAGCAGTCTCTTGAATGAAGCAGTTGTGAAGGCACCAGCAGCTCTGGAGAGACAAGAGATAAACTCTCATTCGACGAGCAGGCCCTGACCTGAGAAAGGCTGACATCAGTGTCATTGCAAGTGSTTGCTGAGAAAGCCACTTAAAAAATGAATTGCTTTAGTCAAGCATTCCTGGTATTAGAGGAACACCAYGGAGAAATGATTTTTGAATGCTACTGTCAGTTCTTAATGCAGGTCTTGTTTTGCTGAGATTAGGAATATCTAAAAATAGCTTTTCTTTTTGATATATGGTGTATCAAAGGGCCCAGTTTCTGGAGCAGGCTTTTTGCTTTAAGGCTGCTGGCAACATGTGACAAAGGTGCTTCCAACTTGATACTTTGGTATTAAGGCTCTCTCATTATCTCATAAGCTGGCTAATGGGTAAAACAATTCCAGTTGGTTTATAAAGACACATCCACATTATAACATTAACAGGGGGGACACCTTATTTTTTTAAAGCCATTTGTGAGGAAAAAACCAAAGGAGCAAAAAAGCCCACAAGCAAGCCATGATCCTACAAGATGGTACTTGCAGGTTGGTGTCTGTGTCTGCCTCCTTGGGGCTCTGGAGAGCCTGGGGTGTCGGAGGGGAGAGAGAGAGGGAGAGGAGAGGGAGAGGGAGAGGAGAGAACACTCAGAATGGGCCTTCAGGGSGGGAAAGCATGTTGCTAGAGCAAGAGGGAGCAAACTTGAAAGGACAAGGCAGGGATGACCCGACCCATGTCCTTTGGCCCCACCTTTTGTGATAGAGCCCTGCCTTCCTGAGTGAAGGCCTCTGTCTGGGGGTGATCATTTCAAACTGCTGCTCAAACAAAGGCCTAAGAAACAAAATGGAGGTGATTTCTTATCAGTGTTGTGTACAGCTAGTTTAAGTAGATTTTGAGWTATTATTTGCATTCCTGATTGAAATGTGCAGGTAACTGCATCTGCAGTAGTTTCCTGATATTTTTGCTCTTGGAAGCTTTCCAAAATCTGATTGCTTACATTATTCCTTCACCAATGTTTTCTTCTTAAAAAAAAAGAAAAATGAAAAAAACTTCTTGGGAGAGAGGAGTCCCCATAAAAATAGTTCTTGAAGTGGCTTAGCTCAGTTCTATGAATTTTCTTATCTGCCTTTTTCTTATATGTATGTTCCCTTAGTCCTGAAATCATGGGGGTAGTGGAGCAATTTGGATGGAGAAGTATCAGAGAAAAACAAGGAGGTTAAGATAGGGGGATCTTCAGAGTAGTGCCTTTTGCTTGGTGGGAGCATGAGGAGGAATCAGAAGAGAGCTAAGCATGGGAAACAGGAGACTTGCTGTGGTTTTACTGSGTCATCCAGATGGAAGACAGCACTTGCTATCTGCTGAGCCTCCACGTCCTGAATCATGGGCCACTCGTATGGATGTGAAGATATGGAGATGTGAAAATCTGTCGTGAGTTAATATTGTCTTTGTGTTGAAACCTTTTAGGCATTTAGTATCAGAATAAAGTGAAAAGGCAGCAAAAGTCAGGGCTATTGTTCTTGCAATTTTGGAGTTTCTGACAAAACCTGGAAGCAGAAATTTTAATTTTTCTCTTTGTTACACCCAGTGAAAYGCAATTTTATCAATGACTCTTTCTGAGTAGTGATGAGCAACTAAATAATCTGTGTGAGTGGTGAACTGARGCACTGATGAATAAACAAGAATGGCAACTGTAAGAAGGTAGCAATAAAGTGCTTCCTGTCAATCTCTCTTCAGAAGCCTTAAGATGCAAATGGGGGAATGAGTCTCAAAGAACATTCRATCTAGCTCYACTAATGACTAGTGAACTAAATGAGAGAAGAAAGGCAAACTTTCTTTGGACCAACATCCAAATCTACAAATCTAGCCTCAAATACCTACAACCAGTAAAAAGTTTAAAATCTTAATATTTGACTGATGAGCTCATTCACAGTAGAGAACTTTAAACTTTKAAAATGCCTTCCCTGAAAACCTTGGAATTGTTCTTTGTGGGAGAAACAGCCCCTCAGGCTTATGAGGGGCTGTGTGATACWTATTGAATGCATGCATGCAAAGTGTGTCTTGGCATAAAATTGATTTGTGTCATCTCACTCCCTGGAAATCATTCCAAAAGTCACTGAATTTGCTTTGTAATGACTTGAAGATCTCAATTATACATTTAATTGCTTCATGGAAGGCAGTTTGGTAGAAAGGTAGAGTGAATGTATGGGAACTTTAAAATGCAAAGGCATTTGGGGTAAAAAGAAGTAAGTAAAGAAAGAAACCATATCAGATGGCACTGGGAACTATTTGGGAATTCTGCTTTTGAGCTTTTGGTTAGGCTTTTTCCTAGGTATTGTAACTGTAGAACTTGATTAAGAAGTTCTCAAGCCCTTTTTTTTTTTTTTTTCCTACATAATCTCTGCTAGGAGCTGCATTTTACAGAAATATGTAAATATGTAAATGTGTACCGGTGCTGTAGCAGATTTAGGAGATCAGAGTTACAGTGAAGGAAGCCTACAGAAGCAGTGATTTGCTGCAGTACAATATTCTCTTACAGCCCTGCTGCATTTTCCCAGTCATTGAAATTCTGCTGCTGCAGTTTGAGTAGGGGGAAAACCTGAAATGGTTGAACAACATGCAGTGAACATTTCTTTATATTTATGTTTCTAAAAGATACTAAATATAATTCTGGRAGGGAAAAGTGTTCTTGYGAAACCAAGTTTAGCAGATGCCAGGTTCAGCTAGYATCTGTCCTTATCACGCAAAGTTTATTGGTAAAATTGACTGTTTGTTTCCTGCAGGAAGCATTATGCAGGTAGGGCAGGTTTGTGTTTTTGCCAGCTTGCTGTGCTCAAGAGTCAGCATTGATTTTATAACAGACCAGCTCATCAAAATGCTTGTAGTTTGCTGAGCTTGATGATCAAGCCAGAGTTTTAACTCTTGGCATTCTCCTCAGTGCAAGGTTTTCCTGTGCTGAGAATGGGCTGTGGTGCCTTTTTTCTCCATGTACGTGTGCAGCTCTCACCTTTSCTCCCAGGACTAGATCCAGATGTAGTTCTGTGCCTAAAAATGTGCAGACCTTGATCTGATGGACATCTTCAGTAGCTATTTGCTGGATGAACAGGAACATGATTCTAATTTGGCACTCATTCAATGAATTCTCTTTTAATGTGCTCTGGGTGTATTTTGAATGGACTCCTTTTCATCCATTACATCCTTTCACAGAAAATGTCTTCTTTTTCTTTCCTTCTCTGAAAGTTCATTTCACTTTTATATGAATCAAATGAGAATTACCAGATCTTTTATTTTCATAGTGACCCATGTTTGAATGGATGAAAAGTCAGAGTGATCGTCKTGAATATTAAGAAATCAATTTTTGTGGATTGTAGAGATTCTTTTATGGTTCCTGAGTCAGTATCATTGTCTCTTTTGTTTTTTCTTGCTGAGACAACTGGAAAATAAATTAGGTCTGTTGACATTTCCTGATCTGCTTCCAGTCACGGATAGCTTTAAATCCTTTTGATGGGGCCATTTTCCCTTAGGAAAGTAAAGACTGATCCAAGCAGGACTCTTGTGTTGCTAGATTTAGAAAACATATGCTTTTTTAGGTATGCAAGGATTGTTTAGCTTTCTTATTCCAATAAAGTTCCGTGTTTAAATTGCTACTATGCTGCCTATTTACTATTTAGCATAAGCAGAATCAAAAGGGTGCCATCAAGATAAATTGTCYTTTTGCTTCCTCATAACAGTGTCTTGAAATGATCTGTGATTATTCTGTTCCTTCTCTGCTYTGCCTGTTCTTCCACTTCCCTCCCACTCTCCCTTTTTCTTCGAAGTTTTGTTGCTCTTTTTTATTTCTAAAGTGTACGTATATACGGATATATTATGGGATGGAGATTTTGGTTCCTGATGAGGTTTTTTCTTTCCCATCTTGCAATTGATTTTCACAGAGTAGGATTTAAAATGTCACTGGCCCTATCAGCTTTTCACTAAGTTATATAACTTCTTGATTTCTCAGCACTCTGTAAAGATGAAATGCAGTGGCTGCAGCACAGATGAAGATGTCAGTTCYCATACATAACATACTGTATCTACCCTTTCTCCCCTGTTTGTTACCTGTCATTTTATAGAAGGAGATTACTAATTTCTACCATATTAAAATTAAGACTTTATATTCTCAGAATGTATGCATTATAGTGATTTACTGAATTCCAAGCCTTTTTTTCCCCTGCAGTATATACTGCAGAATAAATGTAATGGAAGSTCAAGGGACTCTGTATTTTGTTCACATAAATTATGAGTACAATGATGTTCTAAATATATATCTTCTGGGCACCCAATTATCTTGGACAAGCTGTGGGACTGGCTCAGCAGGAGGTCATTGTAATGATTACTACTAAGAAAGACACTGGACTGGATTTCTGTCTGATTTTAGGCATCTCCAGATGAATCTTTGTGGTTGCTYTAAAATATTTCTATAAAATACAAAYCTGACATTAATCTTACAGCCAGACCGAGTCTGTTAATTCTGGAGTTAGTTTTCCAAAACCAGGCATTTTTCTAGAGGGAATTAGTATTTTAGACAAAATTTAGGAAGTAGAAGAACTTCCCAATCCAAAGCTTGACTACCTCTGGGWTTTGACTTTGGTGGAAAGTTGGGGGGTTTGTGACTAAACTATTCTGAAAGAGAAAGTCTTGACTTCATGAAACACTGGAGGTCTGTGCTGAAGCAGTGAGGCTTGAGTGTTTATGCTCCCAGGGTTTCAAGGAGAGGACCCTGCCTGGTACATGCAGCTGGAGCAGAGCCATCCATCCAGTACAGCAGGATCTGCTCAGTGAGGGCAGGTACCAAACTGTGCCTCCATCCAGACGGGATGAGCAGGAGAGCGAGCAATTCTACTGCCTTTTTCCTTTTCTGTTCCTTTGAGTTTTGTGTGAAGATTTTAATAGATATCTTCTACCACTAATATGGTCAGAAGTTACCCCCAAATTTACTGAGGGTACAAAGTTACTTACCTGAATGAAGTATATATATATATATGTACAGAGGGCTATTGAATAGCACGAAGAGAATGGATTCCAATCTCTTATTTTTATTTTCTGTTGTATTATATTCTTACGTTCTACCTATTTCTCACATTTTTYACATGTAAGGTGAAAGAGGTTTTACCTTTCTGTGCCTAAGAGCAATTCGCAAGGCTTAGCCATAATATTTTGATTTCCTAATAGCTCCTTTTCATAGAAGATTAACCAAGGAAAACAGCCACACATTGTGAGATTAGTTAAATACATCTTGAAATACTGCCAATACTTCCTGAAAAGGAAATGYGATTTACTGATTCCCATTTAGACAAAAAGCATCTGATTTATCTAACAGGACTTCTAAAATCTTGACAGTTTTATTGCATGCATCTAAATGCAGCTTCCATGTTTTAGCTTGTACGCTGTTTCCTTACAAATTCTGATCAGGTGGTTGTTTAACACTTCTGCCTTGGAGCTGAGCTCTAGTTAGCAAGCTAAATACATAAATGTTTCCAAACTCACTTGCCTCATTTAACATACTGTGGCCTCATTTGTCTTCTGGGCTCTGGTTTTGATCCTTTGAAACTGTTTAAATATCTCCTTGGCTTCTTTTTTTCACACTGTTAGGCACTAACTCCTCATCTCCTGTATTTCTCTGTTCATCTATCCATTGAGGCTTATGTTTGATCATGGGGATCTTAACCTGGCAGTGTCAGCCAGGCACCAGCCTTGAGGTGTTCGTTGTTCTGGACTAGGGGAAAAAAAATCTTCACTGTGCTTCGATAAGCCTCAGTTTAGTGCTTTTTGATTGGATTCTTCTTTCATTAATATCATTTACTGTACYTATGGATTGCCAGTGTCTGGCAGTGGGTGTGGCTGCAGTGCTTATTCTGCTGTCTGGACTTATTGATTTGAAAATTAAAATAAAAAGCACTGCAGGGCAGCTGTGTTGTACAATCTCTTGTTTTTATGTTTGTCCAACTCTATTTCATATCATTGTGAGCAGAAAAAAATTAGGAAAAGATTGTTGCTTGTCACAGGCATAAATCTAAATGGTGGTTCAAGGGAAAGGTCATCCATGTYTGCTGGAGAGGACATGTCTTTACTTCAGTATGAAACTGAATTATGGCYTTAGACTGTCCTCTTGAATCTCAGAATGTGCTGCCTGTGAGTCCCACCTGCAAAGGGGAGAGGCATGAGTGGTGATGAGGTCCTTCCCAGCACACACGAGCTCCAGCCTGGGCAGCTGCCATTGCTGCCTCTACAGAGGCAGAGGTGGCTGCTTGGAGTGTTGCTTGTAATCCCCTTCCTTCCTCTTCTTCCTTTCTTTGCCCCACTGGCTCCCCCACCTGCAGCTGAAAGGTTAAGATTCTAATCTGTGGAWGGAGCTTGGTCACCTCATTTAAACCTGTTGCAATGTCACTGCAGGGTGACACTGCCCTTCTGGGTGTCTCCTCTCCACTTCTTGCTAGCAGACTGTTCCTTCCTTCTCAATCCACCAAGACTGTGGTGGTAACTGCTCCTAAATGTCAAGCAGCTCCTCYGTAAATCTCTGGGAAAGAAAGAATGAAATACTTGTGCTTATTGCAGAGTGCATGCCCAGGCACTGTGGTCCCTAAAATTCCCCCCATGCTCCTGGACAGAGAGTGCTGTTACTGAAGACACAACAGCTCAAACASTGCTGACCAGGGGAGTTCATTGAAGCACAGGAACACACACAGAGGCAAGATATGTCCTGAAAAAAAGTAAGGGAAAAGCTGAGAGGGATATTTTTCTTTGGTGTTGCACTGAAATGTTTTGCTTTCCAGGATCAGCGCCTTAAGGCAAGGATCTGAACAGGCTTGAATCATCCTGGGCACATTCTTGCCTCTCAGGCATCAACTACTTCAGGTTTATTCATGCAATTTCTTACAAGATTTCTAAATGCTCTACAACATAATCAGTATTTTAATATTTAAGTGTTTTTATGGTATAGTGAGTTGGTAGATAACTCCACAAAAGGGAGCAAGCTGTCTGCTCTGTAAATTCAGCATTTGAAGGCCTCTGCTGAGGCGAGTGGTCTTTGGCAAGCTGTGACCTGCCTCCACAGCTGGTTCAAGAAATACATTTCTGCCAGGGTAGGATGCTGAGAAGAGCCCAGGTACCTTCACYTCCTGCAAGTCAGATCTTTCTTTTYACTGTTGACATGAAAATTGGCAGCTGGATATTTATGTCACGTGTAAAAAAAGGTTGGGTGGTATCACTYGATGAGCCATGGGGTGCATTAATGGTCACCTCCTTCCCAGGATGGAGACAGCTGAGCCAGCTTGCTGGTGGCCTCASCATCAGGCAGGGACCTAAGGATGCCATGGAATCAGTAGCCCTGTCAGGAAGCTGGGAGAGACTCAGGATTACACAACTGGTTTATTAAAGACTGAGCAGTAACACACTTCATCGTGCTGCTCTCTATTTTAATTTGACTGGCAACATTTGYCAGAAGAAAGTTCAGCTTCTGCAAAAATGCTGACAAACTTGATATCTGCAGTACATTATGTCAAGTTGGGTTTATTAAACACAAAAATTAAAAATGAAGCCTTTGGTCTGTAGATAACAAAATGAACTTTATAACTTGTAAAATACAAGAGTATCTTCCTTTCTTAGGCAATGTCCTTTCCTAATGCTAAACTATTAAAAGTAGTATAGAAACAAGGTATAGATTTTTTTTTTTCAGGAAAAGCCTGAAAAATGTCYTCTGGTGTGCTTAAATATTTTTTAAGAGTAGATTTTTAAAAATATACACCTTTTAAAGAATCTTACACGTTTATATAAATCTGATCTATGTAAGTACTGGAGGACATATTTATTTTTTCTGTGACAGATGTAAGTGGAAAGTCCACCCTGCCTGCTTAAAGTTCAGGCAAGAGGGACACCTGTGTCACCTCCAGCAGCCCACAGCCCTGGCACTGCACACAGACGCAGCCTCCCAGCAGGAGATCTGGTGGTGACAACATTTTCTTTAGTCTAGAAGTGCCTTATTTCCACTAAATGGAAAAAATCAAAATTAATCATAGCATTTTTTATTGAAGATGGGTATTTTAAATTAGTGGAAATCCTCTAGCTGTATCTTCAGTGGCTTCTGGCAGCCAGTGATATGCTTTGATCATTGCATATGCAATACAAGCACATGTCTATGCCTGCTTGAGCCAATTCATTCTGTCTTGGGGATGCTCATGCCCTGGCTCCCACTCCTGCAGCTTCTGTGTCTCCTGTGGCTTCTGCTGCTTGGTGCAGCAGAGCTTCCCCTGGTGCACAGTCCCTTCTGCAGCCAAGGGGGTCTTTCATCATCATTGTGGGCTGTGCCTGGAGGGTAAAACCATAAAGAAATACTTTTACAACCTTTATACTCTTGTGGACACAAAGTAAAACGTTGTTGAAAATGTTCCTCCTACTTCCACAGAACTGAGAAACAGAAGAGTTGTGTGGGTTTTCCATTTGTTTTTAAATAAGTAAGCARTATTTCACAACCTATCTGTTCTGAAGTATGTTTCTCCTTTATATATAGATTCTCAGTACAGCCTGTTATTAGTCAGCTTMTGAAGGGGCATTTCTTACTTCTTAGGATGACAAGAAATGAAAACATATATGCCCAAGATAGCATTTTCTCAAAAGGTGCCATTAACAGACTTCCCATTTTCTATTTGTGTCTGGAGGGCCCTTACCGGGGCTCTGGATCTCAGCTACTGTGCAGCTGCAGTGTCTGAAAGAGCAGAGTGTGGCTGGCATCCCCACTCAGCCCTGTGGGGCATCCTGGGAGCTCTGGTGGAAGTGCCAGAACCTGCTTGGCCATGTTGAAGACCCTGGGTGAAAAGAGAAAGCTGGATGTACTTAATCAGAGCTCAGTGCTTAGAGCAGGAGGGTCTCCTGACAGAAGGTAGACAGAAGGATAATTTTATCTTAATTATAAAATATTCCTCTATATTTGAAGACCTTTATTTCCCATCTAGTAAAAGGTAACCTGATTTATGAATAAGAAGTGCAAAAAGAACGAGATAAAAATTTTTAAAACCCGTGTGGCCAGTACATGGTGAAACTCCCTCAAGTAAACAGAGCTTAAATTAACATCTTTYCAATGAAGGATGTGGTGTATAGATCAAATATTCAAAAAAGCCCAGCAATATAAAGCTCATTTTATAATGTCTATATGTTTTCTRCATGTTTCACTAAAATGCCAAAATGATACTTATTTTTCAAAATACTTGAATAAYACATAAGTTGGAAGGCAAAAATTCAATTCTGCTTTGGCAATGATGATGAAAGATTTCTCATTTTCCTCGTCTTTAACTTGCCTTTGACAAGTTAGGTGTCTTCACAGAGATCTACCTGGTATAGTTATATCCTGCAGAACACTCTGAGAACCAGTTTATGTTCCTAGCAAGGAGAAATTCTAGATGTTTTAGCCTCCTCATAGAGACTTTGCCCAAAGGGCACTTCAGCCTCAGTACAAGGGTAAATCTTGTGGCTCAAGGAAGAAGATGTTCCATTTGGAAAGGAGCATGAGGAGAGTTTGGATGATTTCTTGTGAGATTTGTGCTTCTGCTGCCCTGGACTGAGTCCCCTCCTCAGCCCTGCGATCTGTTGGCAGCTCACAGAGCATGGTGTTCACGTTCTGCAGCATGTCYTAATGCCCTCACCAAGGGCTCTCTGGCTTGCTGCGCCTCTGGCCCCAGGGCTGGTGTTCAGCTGCCAARCAGCTCCCTGTGGCAAGGCAGAGGCTGTCAGGAGGCAGCACAGGATGGCCAGCTGCAGGAGGAAGGCCAGACCAAAAGGTCCCCACTTGCCTGGAGGCACTGCAGCCTCAGGGCTGTTGTATCTGCTTGGGCTCAGATGTTGCTGGCTGGATCTCAATCTGATGGTGTATTATCAATTCCTGTTTCACAAAATGCCTTTATACCTCACTGAATTTTCAGTRGTGAGATCAGAATGTCTTATCCCATTTATATCTCATGGAATAGAGACAATAATGACGTATAAATTAGTTTTATATTTCAAAGGACGTCTTAAAGTTGTTTCAAGCTGTATGATTTACTGGGCAAGGCAGAACAATGTGCAGATTTGCATTTCCATATCTTGTGACAAGCATATCCACAGCCTGTTATTTGAACCTGAGCTRTGGTTGCCTGCTGTGCTGATGATTATTTGTTGAGATGGTAGAACTAGAACACACAAATCTGTGGTACTGTAAGAGCATTGTAACTTTCAACCTGCTCTGCCATCTCTTTGAGAAGTTAAAAGCCCTTTTGCTTCCAAATTTGACTACATAAATGTATGCATGTTATGACTGCATATAGCACAGCAATCTTGGGAACATTAAGTGCCCAGGGATATTGCAGCTGACTTGTAAACAACTCAGAAAACAGTCAAGCATAGGGCTGGAATCAGAAATGTAAATGCAATTGCCTGAATTAAAGTCCGTGGATAAMACAGCTTTGTTGATGTATAAATTACCTGCAGCTATCACAGAAAATAATTGATACTATGACAAAGWTAATTACATGGAAAAATATTATGAGTTTGTATGGCTTCACTGTAAGCAAGGTATTCTGGATGTCTAAGAGAATACCATGGAGCTCCCAGACCACTGGATACCCTGGCCCTTGAAAACTCTAAATTCAGTGTATGGGAGGGAAGATGGTAATGTAGAATGTGATCCTCCACAGTACAGGATGTGAGGCAATCTCACAGTAATTTTCAGGGAAATAGGATCTGGGTGCTGGTTGCATAGCCTATAGTAAAGTAATTTCAGAAACTTCTAACCAGGTGAAGTAAAGACTTAGAGATACAACCTTAAAATAGTCTGGACAGTTTGAATCCATCTTTATAAGTAAAGCTGCAATAGATACAATCCTGCAGCATTAATGAGACAAACAGGAATGAAATAGAAATCATTATCACTTTTAAACCATTATGCAAAATTTTTCTGGGCTGAATATGACAGAGCTGGAAATATCAAGACCCATGAAAATTGTACTGAAGTAGATTTGCATAATGCACTGGAAGAGCTTTTGTGAAAATGGAACTAGTGGGAGTTATTTAAATAACAGTATAGCAGCTATTAACAAAATAGTGAGATTCAAAATAGTAATTTACTTTACACATCTCTTCTAAAACATGTCCAGAATCAAGATATCTGTCAGCAAATAGTACAGCCTTGCAACCCACCTTCTCAAAATTCTGAAAGATCAAGAAATTCTCATACCTGACAAAACACAAACCTTAGTAGCAGAGCATATTATTTCCACCATGTAAAGCAGCTGTAAAATATTATACAGCCATGAAGAAGCCATATGTTCTTGAGCTGTTAATCCTTGCACAGGCTTAGGCAGGAAAAGAAGAATGAATTGTATATGCTATGACTATTGGAGTTGAATTATGTGTTTAGTGTGATTGCTGCCATTTTCCTCTCCATCATCGTCATCATCACCTCCCTCCCCRCTCCTGCCATGCCTCATCCTCCTGGATGTACATTTCCAGGCCCATGTGTGGTGTGGAGAGCACTCTGACTCCTTTGCCCATGGACTCACTAACGCTTCTCTCCCAGGCAGTGAGAATGCCTTGTCACACTTGAACCACAAGTGGATTCTGGATTCTCCCTCTTGGAGTTCATGGATCTAACCTGGCAACCATCAATCTTTATGTCTTCTGTAAATGATCCTCCAAGGGTTTACCTGTAGCAGTGCTGTCATGCTCCCAGGAATAATCACAAGGTTTGTGTTTATTTTTTGTAACTCTTTATTCTGTGATGTGCCCTTGAAACCCATGAGGCTCCAACTTTGTCTATAAATCTTGTTAAAAGGGTGTGGGTTGCCTGTTCCACACAGCAAAAAAAGCTATTTTTCAATTATTTAGATACTATTCATCTTCTCCCTGAAGCCTGGTCAAAACTTCTGGTTCGATATTGTCCTTTGTTATAGAGTGAGGGATGGTGGCAATTTTCCTGCATGTSCTGTGGCCACAAAAATAGGTGGTTTTGGTTTGCTTTCTGGTACTCTGACAATTAACAATTGCTGTGTCTTTGCATGGTAATTTTTAGTAATGTGTATAAAGGAAAAAAAGGGTGTTTTGTATGCTTCCTCTACTTGTTCAAATACATAATGCTGAGAGCATAAAGCAAAAGAWATTATTGAAATGCATGTTTTTTCACATAGGCATTTCTCATGCCTGCAATGCTGTCTTTGCTGAAGCTGGGCTCAGTGTTACATTGTTAATACATACCTGCCACTTTGAATTGCTTTGTGGGCTGAGTAGGTGTGAATTCATTCCTAATCCTCTCCCATCGCCACCCATGTGAAGATCACGTTGTGTTTGCTCTGCGCCGTCAAATGATCTCATATGCTGCTTGCATTTTCTGAAAACTYTGCTGCATGATCAACGCATTAAGGAACAGGCTGAAGGGCTTTTCTGCAGGTTTTTGTTTGTTTACTGTGAGACATTGATTTAGCGCCATCCTACATTCTAGTTTGTTTTGCGGTGTTTGGTTTCTTCTCCTCTGCAATTCATAGTGGCCAGTTCAGATTTGAATTGCAAGTTTGTTGCACTCGGTTGCCTGCAGTACTTGGTAGTGGATAATTAGTGATAATACAAAAGATGGAGCATGCACTGAGTGGCTCTTTCCCTGTGAAAAACCTTCACCTTCCAGCAATCCCTGGCTCAGGGAAATTGTTTGCTGAAGTACCTGCATGCTTCATAGCCTCTAGTGGATGCTTTCTGCCTGACTCGTGGCTTTCTTTTGTGTTCCAAGTGATACTCCTGGTCTGTACAATTATTTCTGTCATGCAATTATATATAYACCATTCAAAGTACTCAGCTGTGTTTGCTCCAAACCTGTTGCTTGCCTTCCTTTGGTTCTTCTGCAATTTCCATTGGTGTAAAACCATTTGYCTCCCCCTTTCTGAGTGCTGATGGGCTGATTCCCTGCTGGTAATTCCTTCCCACAGTCTGTTTTGCCTTGCGCCATGAGGAACAAACTCATCATCATCACAGGGGTTTCCTTCTGTGCCAGTTTAATTCTACTGTCTTCCTTCTGGGAGAGGTTGGCCAGAGCCATAACCAGGTGATATTCAAGAGCATTAAGCAAAAGATTTTCTAGCAGCCCTCCATGGCATTGCCTCATGCTGCAGGCAGGCAGAAATGTCAGGTGGTAAGTGGAGCCTGGCTGCAGACCTCAAGCCTTTTGCTTGACCCCTCTGRATTGCCAAAGCAGCCAAAGAATGCCCCAGACATGTGCAAGTGCAGATTTCTGTCCTGTCTCTGGGGAACAACCAGTGTGTCCACAGGAGAATAAAGTAACTGTCTAGAGGGCTCTCTGTGCAGACATCAGGGGGTTAGGCCTTCTCCTGTGTTTAAGTTGTCAAACCTTCGTAATATTTGGTTTAAAACAGAAGTTTGCCTGTTTGTTTTTTCTTTCAAAATCAGATAAAACCTGGCTGTCRACATCAGTTTGAATGACATTTCTTGCTATAAAGAAATCAAATTAATAACCAGCTCTTCTGAGCATTCAAAATTCCTAAATGCATCTCTGAAGAGTGARCATCACTTTTCTAGTGAAAGGTTTTGCTTCTCCTATTAACTGTGTAGTAAAATCTCTGCAATAGTCACAAGGGGCACAGAGAGGGGATTTTTGTACTCGGTAGATAAGAATGAGCTAGGCTTTCCTCCAAATCTTTGTTGCAGTAAGGGATTTTTTTCTTAGAAATTCACAAAGACTTAATTGTACAGATTCCCAGTTCCTGAGATGCTCCTTTTGGCTGTTTGTTTCCACCATAAATGGTTTCTTCTTTTTTTTTCCCCTTTTGTTTCAGTCTGGACTACTAGCCRTGAAGGTTTTAGGTGCTTTCAAGATCTCTTTAGAAAATAGTGCCTTATTGGTTTTGTCATCCTGCTTTACAAAAAATGCAGTTTGGCATTGTAATATTTTAAAAAATGCACGGATTTTGCTAGGAATGGAGTAGGTTTGTGATAGCAAATGCCAGGAATGAAATCCAAATGTTCATAAATCCTACAGCAGAGTTTCTGGGTAGTTCACTAGCCCCAGGACTTCCTATATGTATGGCCTTCCTATGTATGGCTGCAGATGTCAGCCAGGTTAGGACTTTGTCCTTGCTGTCAGACGAGCATTTCCCAGCCCCACCAGTGCAGCGCTCTCTTTGCAGCCATCGTTATCTGGCTGTTGGCTGGGAGGCTGCTGCAGCAGCGTTTTGTATCACACCAGACAATGTGGAAAGACCTGTGTTGCCCATTGTTGAAAAGTTAGGTGAAGGCTGCTACAAAATAAGTAGAATAAAAGATAAGAAAGTTTTGCCACAGTATTTCTTATACCTTTTATTTATTTTTCTAGCAGGCAGCCTGAAACAAAGGAAGAAAGAGGACTTTGATCCCAAGACATTTCATGTTCAGATTTCTTTCTGACAAGGAATAAATAATTTCAGCCCAACTGTGCGGCTGTAATATATGTTAAAAAAAMCAGCAGAAAACCCAAAACCAAGTGCAACACAAAGCTAGTAATAGAGCAGGGTTTTGGGGAAGGGTCAGGCTTATGTAGAATTCATTCTCTTGGCTTCAAAATGCATGCAGAACTAGACTTACTTTCCAGACATGTGGTCTACTGAAGATACAGTGTTTTTTCAAAGTGTTTTTTCAAACTATTTGCTAGCCATGGCTGCATCAATATACAATTAAGGTGGGCTGAAGGAAGACGCATTAGAGTAAACTGCTTGGTTTTGTCAAGTCATTGCCATAAAATTGTGTCCTTGCTTGAACCTGTGKCCTGCTCAGCTGACC
The DNA here is from genome assembly GCA_014549065.1 of Cardinalis cardinalis. Classification (NCBI taxonomy): domain Eukaryota; kingdom Metazoa; phylum Chordata; class Aves; order Passeriformes; family Cardinalidae; genus Cardinalis; species Cardinalis cardinalis. The sequence goes on along the minus strand of JACDOX010000012.1, from coordinate 698,034 downwards.
CTGTTATTGCAGTCTGGATTAATTCAGACCCTGTGTCTTTCCTGCCAGCAAAAGCACTGTCACCATGGTCTCTAAAGAACAGTTTGACAGTATTACATGCACTTGCTGTCATGCTCCTGTTTTGGTAATTTTGGTACTTATTTCTTTGGAAGTCTTACTTTTAAATTATTCTCAATTGCAAGAATAGATAATTTTTCGTCATTAATTTGCTACAGGCATTTCAACCAAGTCATTTTTTAATCATAAGTCACTTCAAAAAGGCCATGTGAAAATTTTACTGTGCAGATGACAGGTATTATCCCTTTATTCTTATGTGATGGTAGAAGAATAGACAGTGTATTTGTAATAACAATCTGGTGTTCCCCACAGTGCAGCAAGCTATTTTATTAGCAACCTCCAGACAGCTTTATTAATTGGACTGTCCTTCAGACAGCCTTGGTGATGAAGAATGTGTTCATAACACAGCTGAAAGTATAAATCATAACAGTACTTTTCAATTTGTAACATTTATTTCCACTCACCTGCTGTCTTCCTTTGGGGCAGAACATAGACTTGCATAATGCAGGACATATGTACCCTTATTGATCTGGAGGCCTCAGGATTATGGAGAGGTGCTGAACACTTTGCAGCTTCTTTGCCCACAGCTATTTTGAAAAACATAGAAGCAATACCCTGCAATCACAGTGAAATCTATGGTCTGATGTAGAGCATGGCTTCTTAAAAACTAGTGATTTTCTTCTCAGAAGTCATCCTTTAAATCTTCAAAGGTTGCTAGTGGTAAGGAATTACAAAGAGTTTATATCACCTGAGAGATGGYATATTCAACAGTATAGCAGAATAACATTATGATAGAACAGCACTTCACTGTTAATAATTCAATGAAATATTCCAGCCTTCATTTTAGGTAAATATAGGCTGTAGGCTTAAAGCTGGAAGTGTTTAAAACAAGGTCTCGGTTTCAGGAACATAATTTCAAGCAAAAGAGCTTTCTTTTCTTCTCACACATTGTTTACTCAGATGATGTCCTGCCCATTCTTGATTTTATATGTATGAGTGCTCATAGTGCTGTTAGTTTATCCCAGGCTGTGTCTCCACTGACTCCATATGTGGGTCCACTGACCAAGGCCCTTCAAGTAAGGATAGTTTTATCACAGTGATAGTTTTRTCCCATCTCTCTAGGGCTCTTTGAACAGCAAGAGCAATGTAGGCAGCTGGTTTATGTGGAGCAATAGTTGTTCATTGTTTCTCATAATGTCACTYTTATAAGTCATTGAAATAAGCTGCTGGTGTTGCTGTCTGAACATAGTGCAGAGTTAAACCAGAAACCGTCAAGGCTGGATGCTGCCRACCTCAGAACTTAAATGAAACCAAGAAATATAAATCAAATGGTGCAGTGTCTAACTCAGAAAACCCATAAATCAGAATCTGCTGGAGGCTGGAAAGATATCCATTGATGGACTTGTTGGACGTATTTGTATAGATGATGCAGTMCAGCCTTTCTTATATGTAGGACTGATAAATGTCCCTGTCAACCCAAACTGTTTACGTCGAGCAATTGGAGCTGAGAACCACTACTTCAAATGCAAGACACTGAATTAGTCCAGAAAAAGGTTCTAGTGAAAATTGAATGGCATARAGAAGTTAATTTCTGACTGCCAATTTTCTAACTCCTTGTCCTTTCTCTGGACTAAGCAATACTCCGTATGAGTATAGTTATTTTGCCCTCATAGTATAATTCATAATATTCTACATACACGTTGATACATTAACATAACTTCCAGAGGCTGATCACGACCTGTGTATTTATTTTCCAACCTATTTAGAGCCGTTGTTATTATTATTACAATATCTAATCAGTTAATATCTTAAATTAGCAGATTCCATACTCAGTGGAGTAGTCTATGCTGTTTAATTGCAGCCAGTACCTGGAGAAACTGTTTGAAAAATAAGGAATTGCAGAGTTAAGAGGGGGATGCTTAGCATTAAATTGTTAGCCTAATAAAATTATCCTCTAGCATTGCAGAACTTTATCATTTTATTTCACTCGCTTTGAAATTTCAGCATTGTTATGAGCCCTTCCTCTCAAATCAATATCTCACTGCAATCATATAAAGCTCTTTTATTTCCAGGATCAAATAATTTAGTCAGCTATATGTATTTATAGAGACCTAATTTAAGAAATATATTGACAGAATCCAATGTGTATGCTGTGAACTCCATTGTAACAGGTCATTTGTCTCTATTCAATAACTTTAGCAGCATAGTAACCTCTATTTTATGTTGCTAGAGATAGTGGAGATACCAGAACTATGGTGGATCAGTGACAGGGGGTACTCACCCCATTCCAAAGTAGGGTTTGAGAGTTAGTTAAGTCTTTCCCTCAGAACTTTGATAAAATGCCTAGATCTGAAAAGGAGTTGAGAGTGATAATGTCGTTTGYCTCCACTTTCAAAAGGATTTTAACAGTGTCTCAGAATATACTTGTGCACAAATTGTGATGCTATGTCTGGATGTGTGTGCAACTAAAGGGGTAAAAAACTAGTTTGATAATTGGGCCCAGAGAATTGTGGTTACTAATTCATACAATACCTATCTGCCAGTAATGAGCTGAACACTAATTTCTTCTGCAGAAAAGGGAATTTCTTTTTCTTTGTTGACTGCTATTGCAGTGCAAAAGCAATACCTGAGGTTAGCRGGATTCTTGAGAAACAAAGTGTTGAAAATATTGCAGAATGGAAAATGCAGTTGTAGAACTACATCTGAATTCAGAAGATCATACATCAGTTCTTTTCTCTCAAGGCTTTCAGCGACTTTGGGCAAATTATTTAATTTCTTTGTACTCCCCTCATCTGTGGAAACTTAAGCCAAGGAACTTAATGATAGAGTAATGGTGGGCAGCTTGGCTTGGAAATAGATTAGGGRCTGATCCTTCAAGCAGCTCTGCAGGCTGATCTGAGGGCAGTTTACTATTTGCAGCTACATGGGAGATGGATGTGCTGTAACTGATTTARCAGAACCTGAAAGGGGAAATTGATGCAAGGGCTAATTTATCACTGCTGTTCCCTGTTCGGCTGTGACATGCATGAATTATTGTACAATGATCAGTAGAATATCACTGTTATTCCACACATAATCTAGGTAGAGAATGATAATTAGTAATACTTTACTGTCTTAAATTGCCTTTAGATTAAAGAAAAAGTCCCAGTCGGTGGATATTAGTGGGCCAGGATGCAACCCAGCAGCAGCAGAAGCTCAGACACCTCAGCCCAGCAGACCTTTACCTGCCCCTCAGACCGCGGCTCCCGAGGAGGAGCAGGACAGCAGCACCAACAGCCAGAGGCGCAACCCGCGGAGGAGTGACCTGAAGAGATATTACACCATTGGTGAGTTTCCTGCCACAGGAAAAATCAAATATGCTTCGTACAAAAGCAAGGGCTGTTCCTTTATTTGTGGTTTATAATGTGATTGTTTCTTCTGCTCCAAGGGAGCTATTTACATGTCTTTCACTTGTCTAAAAGATCAAGAAAAATGTGTTTCCGCAGACGCCTTCACTGTGTTATGTCTGATCCCTTGAAACTGGCTGTCATTGTAAGTTTATGTTGCTTTTAAAGAAGGAAACTGCATTAGCAATCTACCCATTTTAATAATGAAGTCTTTATTTTAAGTGGTGAGTGACTGTATGTGTTTGCGTTTTGTGATGCCCAAAATTTTTTCTCTGTGGTTAAATTTGKCTCACTGCAATTTCTTTTGGGACTGTTTATACAATCTTTATATTGTGAACTCCAATCTATAAGTGCTTCAAGTGATCACAGGCTCTGAGCCCTAGCTGCTCAGGAAGCAACCTTTGTGCTGAAGTAACAGAATGTTGTTCATATATTTGAATAATTTGTTTGGATATTGTGCAGCACATTTTCGACAGACTTGTTGACTGGAAAAGGCCTCTGAAGGTTGTGTAGTCTGGCTTCCTGTTTAAAGGAGGACCTCAGCCAGCACCAGATAGAACAGCCAAGGCTTTGTCTTGCTGAGTTTTGACAGTCTCCAGGGGTGGATACTCCACTGCCTCTCTGCCTGTCATGCTGCAACATGGACAGYGTGTCCACAGACAACAGCAATTGTGGGCAACTTGCCCATAAACAGATGCTGACATTAGTGAACAAAAGTTGCAGACCCTAGGGAAGTATGAGGGGAACAGACCACAGAAAGTGGCCAAACTTGCATGTTTTTTCCAAATATCGTCTTCTGTTATCCTTGTACAGAGTATTGGGAGAGTCCAGAGCCATCTGGACTGACCCAGGATGGGAGAGGTGTTGGTTTTCTKTTCTTATACACACAACCTTGTCTATGGGACTTGTCTAAATCACAAAGATTAAGTTGCTAGAGCCAGTATTACTGCATAGTGCATTATGTCTGACTTGCTGACAGGCAAATTAAAGAGACAAGAGGTGCCCTATATCTTCTCAAATGTTTGATGGCACACGTTCCTGATGACTGTGAAAATGAATGGTTTAATCTTGGACAGCACAGTACTGACACAAGATGAACATCTTTACTGTACTGACTGAGTTGCTCCAATATTGAGTCACCACCAATATTGACCAAAGTCAGGCTTTGGTACCTGAAAGCATAATTATCTTCTTAGAGCATATGTTAATTTATGACCTATATCACCCTCTTGACTTAAAATAAATTTTCTGTCACTTGTCTCAAAAATAACTTCTGATATTTAAAATATAATCAAATAATTTGTGACTTTCTGGGGATGAATTTACTGACACACCTGTAACAGACCCTTACTCTAAAATAGAAAAACCCCTCAGATTCCTGTGATATTTTGTGTAAGATTGGCTGTTGTATAGCATAAACAAGCACACTAGATCTGTGGCCAACTTAATACAATTACACAGAGGTTTACCTTGTTTTGCCCTAGTTTTCATGTTGTTCTACTAAAAGCAACCTGTGTTCAAGATCAAGTAAATGGATTGAGAAAATATGTTAGAAAAGTAATGCTCTCAGCTGACTTTTTTCTTTTATTTTAAAATTAGTATTCTGTTACTTTAACCTCAGAACAAATTGGCAAATGACAGTGTTTATGGCAGTGAGTAACTCAGCTTGAGCTGACAAGTGCCAAATATGTTTTGTGTTACTCTCTTGCTCTTTAAGGATTTATTTTAAGTAATTATCATGATATGTAAGGTACTTTATAGATGTGACAACTGAGTTCAAATACATAAAAAAAAGTATCACATCTATGTTTAGATTTGTGCATCTAGAGAGTTTGTGCTTTAAAATGGAACTGTCAGTGTCACTTTGTCTATTAACTAAAACTTATTTTGGGGCCTAACTGGATTTGTTAATATCTGTCCATTTTATTAAATAGCCATGCGACTTATGTGTAAGAAATGTGTAACCAGTTTTACTTCATGAATTCATGGGAAGTATTAAAAAAAAATCAAAGGTATTTTAAAAATATGTGGGGTTTTTTGATTTGGCTATGCAGAAAGCACTTCAGAGATCTTTCTATAAATCAGACTCTGCTTTGCAGATCAGAGATGTGAGCATTTTCCTAGCACACATATGCCTTGCAGAAGAAATTGTAGCAGCTTGTGTATGCTTGCAGCTACTGTGAGTAGGCACAGGCAGTTGTCTAAGAGGTTGGGTTTCTAAAGGCTCTCTAGCATCAGAATAYTTTTAATTTTTTGTTTGTGCCACCTTATGTGCACACAGATTTACCCAGACCTTCCAAACCTGATTGAGTAATGAGGAAGGAATGCCTGGTAATTCCAAGAGATTTTAAAATGTCATCAGCACTGCTCCTACTTTAGATAACTATAAACAAGTTACTTACTTTGCATTTCATTTTTCCCACAGACTACACTTCAGGTGCTTTCCAAACTTAGTGAGTCTAGTTGCACTTTTTAAAAGTGGGGGGGAAAGTAGGTATAAAAGAGAAGAACTGATAGGAATAGGCAGGGRGGAACAAGTTGTATGCTTGGTTGAAATGAAAAATGGAGAGTCAGTGAGGGGGATAAATAGCTCTTCCATATGGCAGGCTCAGCAGGCAGGAAGGCTCCAGCACCTCCAGTGCTGAACTGGTGTGAAGAAATTGAGTGGGAACCTCTAGATTAATAAGATGAGTGTAGGAAAAACAGTCTGTATGGTGGGTTGGATGAAGTTTTTTGGAGAACTCTAGAAACAGCACCCAAGACCCTTAAAAATAAAAACCTAAAATTAGACTTTTTAGATGCTTCAAGCACTTAAAAATCCAGGCCACTTATTTCTGAAGTGCTTTTTGTTCAGCAACTCCCTCAAAAGAGAAAAAGGAGGTGCCTGGGTCTTCAGCACTCTGAAAAAGGGGCTGAAATATTAAACAATGGAGAAGGCCAGGGGAACCTGAATTCAAAGCTGTAAGGCTGTATCAGCCTAATGCCCTGTCCAGGTACTAGAGCTTCAGCCATTTGTAGGTGGCTGCATCTCAGCTGTGTTATTTGTAGGACCCGGCTGAAAGGTTGTAGGACTATAGTTCACAGTATGATGTCCCAGGATATACTTTTAGCAATTTATTAAAGTGAATAAAGTAGTAAATGTTACCCTCTAGAGACATGCATTTGAGGTGTATACTCAGCTGGGCAAGCCTTGTGTGTAGTGTTTAGGTACCTCTAAGAGGACATGGCCAGTGGACTGCCTACCTAGTAACCCTGGTTTTGTAGATGTAAAAGGCCTTCTTTTGTTCTCTCTGCCATTGAAACAAAACTGCATCACTGCTATAGAGTAAATACATGATTTAAAAATAAGAAGGTTGGAGAAAAATATTTTTCTGATCAGGCAAAAGAAATTATGAAAAAGGGCAGAAGTTCATACTAGAAAATGTTATGGTACAGTATTGGTGGGGAGATGAGGAATTCAGGTTTTTTTGGTTTGGTTTGTTTTTTTCATTGTGTCTTCTAATAAAAGCCTTAATGCAAGTGTTGCTGATCAGGCTCTTGCTAGCACAGCTCATTTCATTTAGAACAACCATCAATTGCCTCAGGAGATATCTTTTGTTGGCACAATCTCTGTCATCAGTGGAAGGTGYTGCTGCTACAACTACACACACTTAGCAGTTTAGACAGAATGCCTCAGTATGTAWATGCACATAACATGCAGCATGGGGACACTTGGGAAATACTAATTGCCAAAGTTCCTTTCCCTACAGTGGTCCATTTAAAAAAAAAGTTAATTTCATGTTCTACTTGTAAAAAAAAAAGAAGAGGAAAAAAATAAAGAAGCCCTTTTCTCCTTCCTTCTCTCTTGCAAATGAGGTCAGTAGAATTCTTAACAGAGAAAATGTTTTCTGCTAGCTTAACCTTGCCATATTAGTACTCTGAATTAACTAATATAAAATCAGTGTGGAAGAGAAATTAGGCTTTTGGGATAAGTAAATCTGAATAAATACATATTAATTGACTAAGTTTCCAAAACATTGTCTAGTAGCTAATGCCAAAGTGTTAACTGGGAAAAGACTGATGTTGATGTGAGTTCCTAGTCTTGTTTTGTAAGAGACAAAGTTTCAGTGAGTAGTTGCTTCAAATTTAGCTGGGATTAGTGTTTTTTAGGGATTAGTTTTAGAATCACAGAATGGTTTGGGTTGAAAAGGACCTTRAAGTTCATCTAGTTCCAATGCCTTTGCCATAGGCAGAGACACCTTAGCGCTAGACCAGGTTTCTAAAAGCCCCATCCAGCCTGGCCTTGAATACTTCCAGGGATGGGGTGTCCACACCTACTSTGGGTAATCTGTGCCAATGCCTCACCACCCTCACAGTAAAGAATTCTCTGTAGTATCTAAACTGAGCCTCTTTTAGTTTAAAGCCTTGTCCTATGACTTCATGCCCATGGCAGAAGTCCCTCTTCATCCTTCACTCCCTTGTACACTCCCTTCTTCTAGATATTGGGAAGTTGCTGTAAGTTTTCCCTAGAGCCTTTTCTTGTCCAGGCTGAACAACCCAGCTCTCCCAGCTTGTCTCCACAGGAGAGGTGCTCCAGCCCTGTGATCATTTTGGTGTCTTGCCTTTGGACTCGCTCCRGCAGGTGCCAGAGCTGGAAGCAATACTCAAGGAGGGGTCTCAGAGAGTGKAGTAGTGGCAGAAAGACCTTTCTTGACCTTCTGGCCACACTGCTTGTGATGAGGCCCAGGACACATTTGGCTTTTGGGGCTGCCAGTGCACATTGCTGGGGCATGTTGAGCTCCTTGTCAAGCAGCACCCCCAAGTCACTTCTAATAATTCAGTACTTCTAAATGTATTGTTGCAAAAAGAAGATGGATATTCCAAAGAATTTAATGAATAGAAATATAAGTTATAGCTGGTCACAGGAATTATTACTAATGCACAAAGCTGTATAAAATTGTATTTATAAAGTGAGAGTATATTAGAAATTATTTTATGGGGAAACCTAAAACATAATGTATCTTTGAAGTGATTAATGAATCCATTCTTCCTGTTATGAAAGGAAGAACTAAATGAAAAGTGATCARCTACTATTTAGTAGATACAATTATACCTAACCTTTGGGATATATGCTTTCCAGTGAGTCTGTTTAAGCTGTGACTGTCGCAATGATTTGGAAACATAAATAAATATAGTTTTGTTTAGATATGCAGTAGATTAATTTTCTTGCTGTTTGCATACATTCCAGTTTGCTTCCATAAAAATATTGCTTTAAAATATGYCAGGAATATCTGTTTAAATGTGAATTCATACACATTTGTTACTAAATTTATGTAGTGTCACAGAATCTGCCAATATAAAATTAATGTGTGGCATTAACATCAGTTCAAGTGGTGATTTCATATCTCAGAGATCTCTCACCAAGCTGGAGCTATTAGAGCTGCTGTGAGAGAGCTAGTCAGACATTACAGTGAATCTGCTATTGGACTCAAAACTGGAAAAGGACAACCTTGATCCATCTGACAATACAAGCTTATTTACAATCAAGCTGAGAGTTTTATGGAGTTTACCTCATGGGACTACCTGCTATCGAGTCACCGTTTAAAAACAGAGTTAGGAGGTTGCCTTTTACAYTCTCCTCTGAAATAAGCATAAACTTTGTTTGAAAGACAGAAATTGTGACTTGTTGTACTATTGTTTTCTGTGGGCAAACCTCTTCCTGCTCTGCAAGATGTTATTTGGGATACTCTAGAAAGATATTATTCTTTTTAGAAGACATTATCTGATATTTGGTGTATTTACTGTAGAGAGGTTTTCCTGCAAAGAATACTTCACTTTCTTTCCAAATACCATTCTTGTCATTTGGCCATTGAATATATTTGCTTCTACTCTTCTGCATAATTGAATGTGGCTCCTTTTTGTGGTGGCTCCCAAATTACTTTGGTTATTTGTTGCTGATACTAGCAAAGCATGTAACATACATAGGTGTATYAGCTGTTAGATAAATGGTGGGGTTTGATGCAGTAGGTGCTGTAAATTTCAGCTTCATCTTCTCACTTTTAGAGAAGGATAGGTGGGAGGTGGAGCTTCCAACTCTGCCTCAGAGGATCCAGGTGCTGCTTGGACACGTTTGCAGAGTTTGACTCTGTCCCATTCACTCCACTTATAATTTCTTTATTGAACACTCAGTATTTTTCAAAAAGCATCATTCTGACTGTCTTCTTTCAAATACGTTTTCAGAAACTTTTAGAGGAGGAGAAGGAGGCTATTTTCCTAGCACCTCATTACCTGTTTGTGAGCGATAAGGAAATGGAAATAATTTGTGGAATGTGTGGATAATATGGAAAGTGTCTCTCATAGCAACAGTAACTATGCAAAATCCTTACTCATTCAACCTTTCTGAAGACTTTTATTAGTGATTCAGATCACATAGCTACTCTGGATGAGCAAGCAAACATTTATTCCTGTCTTTGTTTTTCTCTTTTTTAGTATTTCACACTTGGAGCCATTACAAGCCAGTTTTTAATGTTGTATCCTTCTTTTGTCCTTTACAGATACTCTGCATATCCTTTGAATATAAATTAGTTCTGAGTTATAGYGACAGCATTCACCAGAAAAGTGATCCTCATTAATGTCCTTTCATCTTAGTATTTCCCTTTTCTTAGCATCTGGTTTTGGTTTTAATCATATAGAATGCTATCATATCATCTGCTGAGTCATTTTGGGCAAGAAATATTTCAGGATATTCTAATTCTCTTGCTTTACGTCAGGATAAAGATGAAATCTTTTATAGTTCTGCAGACAAGCTACCCAGCTTGCAAGATCAGCTAATCATGTGAACTCTTAGGATACCAAAATTTGAATCTCTAGGGGAAGAAAAAAMCAAACCTGATCTGACCCATAAGCTCTCAGCTCTAAGAGGTTGAATCATCCTCAGTTTCTCTCTCATTAGAGCTTTCTGTAGAAGAGAAAAATGACAAAGAAAAAAGGACCTGATTTCTAACATAATGTGCCTTGAGCACAAGTCTTTTGAGTACTGGGAAATAGCAAAGCCTTCCTCCTAGTAGTGCAAGAACAAAGAAGGAAAATACTGATTCAGTGCTGAAATAGCTGGGTGATTTAGTGATAGCAGAGGCAGATAAGACTGAGGCTTTTGAATCTGGAGACATAGTTCTGAGAGAACAATTATTACTGGTAGTGGAAAAGGGCTAAGTCAGTGATTCTGGGAAAAATCTTGATCCATATGAGGTGATGGTACCCCTGGAATACATAGTAAGGATGCTGAAGTAAGGAACTGCTGAAGTCACTGTGAGGTTCTCATTGTTGAAAGGTTATGGAGATCATGGGAGGCCCATGATGTCTTGGAAAAGGCAAATGCTAGACCCCTTTTCAAAAAGGGCCAGAAGGATTTTCCAGGGCTGTTCCATAGGCTGTTTAGCTTCACTTCTAATGATCATCATCCTCCAGAGCAGCCCTGTGTCCATGTTGGGGCACTGTGGCCTAGGTGGTTGGAATCCTTCATGGCTGGAAAAAACTCTAAAGACAGCAGTCACCAAGGTCATCAGGGGCCTTGTGAGGAACAACTGAGGGAGCTGGAGAAGGGATGTGTTGAGGGGCACCTTACAGTAGCYTGTTGCTGTCTGTCTGCAAGGAGGCTGCCAATGAGATATCTGTAGTCTGCTCCTTGCAGTGATTCAAGGAAGGACAATGGCACACAGCCAGCCTAGAGATTGAAATAGGTTTAGGCTTAATGCAAGGAGAGATATTTTTTCCCCAGTGCAAGAGAATGTACAAAGAGGTGGTGCTGTTTTTAAGACCCAGCAACTCCATCTTCTATAAGTACAGGGAATGTTAGCACACCAAAGCTSCTGTTGTGATTATTTGTATTTTATTCATTCTGAAATCAAGTGCAATTTTTTTCAGACAGTTCAATAATTCTATATAGATAAAAAATGCAGTAAAATTGATTATAAAAATTTGTTGTATTTTATAGTTAAAATAAAGCTTAAGGTAGCTGAATTTTTCTGATTCTCCACTCTCAGAAAAAAAAAATGTTTAAAAGGTCTTAAAATATCATGGGAGATCTCTTGGTCCAAGGGGAGTGTGATATTTCTCTTTTAGTGATTGTTTCAGTTCTCTGTACATATATCATGAAAGCTGTGATTTTGGGGCATTAATCAGAAACTCAACTTTATTGATGGTGTCAAATGTCCTCATATGTTTTTTATTTTTTCCCTTAAACTTTCTTTAAATCCATAAAAAGCCCTTCTGAGACRAGGAGTGAGGGACTAGAAAAAGGAAAGGATCAAACCACAAATACTGCTGGTAAAGTGTTTGCAGAGTGACTTCCTGACCCTTAGAAGCTAACACTGAGATGGTGAATGAGGCCATTGAGTTTCCTTACCTACTGCATATATGTGAGCATGAAATCTAAGATCAAAACCTGGACTTACTTATTTATTGTTGAACAACTACACTGAAACCAAAGTCACTGGAATAAAGTGATCAAATCCACCTGTGCAGGGMCACTGCTCCTGAGGCATGACCCACCTCAGTCTCCACCACCTGAGATGATGGGGTGGGACCATCTCCCTCCTGTTCAAGGAGGTTGTTTTCCTGTGAGAATGATCCAATTCAAAGATGTAATTCAAGCTATTTTTACTGTGCCAARACAGACCTTACTCATTGCCTAATATTTCTGGGTCCTTAACATGAGGGKTTATCCAATACCTTGAAGCCTGCACTGGGCTTCAAACAGATTGTCATTTTATTTCTTCCTTTTAAACAAATCTTTCCCCTTTCCTGTATTCATGTTTTCTGATTATTTATCCTATTATTTTGCTAGATGTTGCTTGATAAATATTGCTAGGTAAAGATTTTGCTAGATAAATAAGAGTCAGATGTGATTTTCTGGAGACAGATCATCTGAGTTAGGATCACCCCTAGAACAGCTTGCTGTGAAGGTCCTTTTGTATTTTAACACACTGGCTAGTTGTTTTGCTTCTTTCCCTCAAAAACATTATGGGAACTGAGTGTTGTCACTGAACCCTGATTTTTATCTTGAACCAGGAAAAACAGATTTTATCATGGAGTTACTGCACTGTTGAGCATCACACAATTACAGAGCATTAGTATGCACAKAGCCGTATGCAAAGACTTTACAAGCATAAAATATTCAACATGTACAAAAATTCTTTTTATAAATTTAGATACTAATTGGCCAGATACRTTCATGAAAACTAAATAGTGGCAGCAGCCTGCTATGTTTCCAATGAATCTCATTAATTAATATGCTTGAGAGCTTCTTTTGTTCTTTTAATTTGTAGAAGATAGAATGACAGACTGTTTCCTCTGCCAGAGGAAATGTGACAAGCATGACCTGTTCTAAGGGTTGTTGACTTGCAGTTTCTCAGGCACTTTTGCCATACATTTATTTAGGAACTTGTATGACCACTTGGGTATGGAATTAGGTGCTTTTTTCACCTATCTACACTTTGAATTATGTTTTTCTCTTTACACGTCTATGTAAAACAGTGCTGAGGTTGGCTCTTTGATAGTTTGCCAAGTTTCTGATGTTCTTGCTCTGAATAAATCTCAGAGAAAATATCTCCTCCCTACAGTCATTTTTAAAAMCATAGATGTACTAGGAAATAAAATTATGATTTGAGAAATTTGCTTAAATTCTGTCTACAAACTAGATGACATGTTCTATTTAAAACAAATAAATTCTCATTTTAATAAAACATGAGACACTGATTGTTCACAGGTCAAGACTTCCCAACATAGCTGCTAATGTTAGCATCAGTTAGGTACTGAAATCTGCTGGGATCTTGGAGAGAAACCATCACCAGTGTGAACCCTGAGAAAATGCTGAATTACACCACTGCTGACTCTCAGCTGTCTAGTGGTTTGGCCCAAACTCAGCTCCAGTAGTAAAAGATAAATCCCTGTGGGATTGCAAATACATAATGCACAGTTGAGTTGATTTTGATATTTTTAGTTAGAGTAGTACACCTTTGTCATGTTATCTGACACTGATCTAAATCTGCACTGATTTCTTGTGATTTTTTTAAACAATATTGAATGCACACATTTCAAACCTGTCAGATAGAAGAAGATAATAGGCCAAATGAAAACCATAAAACTTATTTCTTATTCAGTGTTTGCTGGAAAAGAAACCAAGCCCAAGCAGTTCAGCCTTCCTTAAACACCACATTTCTCTGCTAGGGTTACTAGTGGGACTGTAATTCATCACAAGTAAAAAATATGAGAGTAAAGATAGATAGTAAAGGGCTCACCTTGAACCCTACAACAGGCTCTTCCAAGAGAGGAGAATTTATTTTTCCCTAACAAAGTGGTTCTGAAGGATTGCCTTTTTGAATGAGAATAWAACCAAGTGGAATAGTGTAGGCTTAGGAATACCATGTCATTGTTACATGTGATTGTAAATGACCTGCCAGAAAACACTTTCTCCACTAAGCCACATTAATAAAGATGGATTGGGTTCAACTCAGTGTCTCAGTGTTCATTGAATGAGGTTCCTGTATTTGATGGTCTTTTAAAAGACCCATCTCTTTTACTGCTTTACCACTAAATTTGCCATCAAATTGATTTTCCTATTTCATCTACCAGAGACAGAAAAAGCATAACTTCATTTGCTTTCAGATAGTTGGCAAACTTCTTCTTCAGAACAATAAATATTTTTCTCTACTCTGCTAAGAACAAGATGCTGCAAGTTCTTTTGACTGATTTAATTTTTGTATTTTTCAAGAGGGAGAATGTGCTAAGTGACAGTTAAGGACAACTTGAAATAAGGATACTTTATTTTTTAGACATGGATAGTGAAGCTGTCTTGCACTGAGAAAGGAAAAAACCTCTTTATTGCAACTACAGTCTAAATTACTTAGCAAAGAAAGGCTAAAAGATGCTTTCTTTCATAGAGTTGAAATAAATATGTCTGAGGGATGTATAGTTCATGTGAATAAACCCTGAGTTATTAAACTCTGCTTGGGTAAAGAAAGAGATTGCAGGGAAAGGTGTTGGAGTCAAGCAATGGCAGCACCACMGATATGAATAATATAGTGTCAGTGAAGCACCAATACAGGAAGAGAGCAGCACAAGGCTAGGTGTGCAAGTAAATGAGAGTGGAGCCCAGGCAATGAAGAGGAGCAGAGCTAAAAAAATATATATACTTGATAAAAACACAAGTAGACATATGGAATATCAGAAAAGCCCTGTCTCATACCATAATCCAGTGTTCTGTTAATTAACAAGCCTTCTCAGATCCTTGTTCTGCTGACAACATTCCTATCCATCACATTTGGTATTAAGACATTTTTAATTTTAAAGAACAGGGAGAGAATTTCTAGGTAATGTACCTTTTTAGGAAAAATACAGAAATCTCAGCTCTTGTATGTTGATAATTTCAGTTATAGTTTTGTGAGGGGGAAAGGTGGGAACATTGTCTATTTTAAGTACCCACTGCCTTGCAGACTTACACTTCTCCTTTCCTACTGTCAGGATAACTTATATGTGAATAGGATGTAAAAATAGAAGGGGAAAACTTAAATATAATTTGATTTTTAGTTGTTAGAGACTTGAGTGGGATCATGTTTTTCTAACCAATACACATCATAAGTATGAATGCAAAATTATGTATAGTGCTATCTAACCTCATACACTGAAGAGGTATCTGTTGCTTATTAGCATAACTGATGTTTCAGTTTTGAATGTTCATCAGCTGCCTGTAAATTAGGATACTATCTGGAAGATGCAGGTTTGGTCAGTTTGATTTGGGGTTTTTTAGCACAATTTATAGATTATTCTATCTTTGTTAAAGGAAGCAGTTAAAAATATTATCTCTACAAACTGGACAGATTGTTAATATTTGCAGTTATTCTTATTTTCTGGGGGTTATATTGTATGATCTTCATATTTATCTGCTCAGTGAAACAAGTTCCCTTAAAACCATCTGCAGAAATACAATAGCTTTATTCTGTTTTTTTTTTTTTTTTTCCCCACTGAAACCTGCTAGGTCTTCAGTTAGCTTGCTAGTGTCTTGCTTATGGAAGAAGTATCAGAACTATGAAACTTACTTGCAAATTGTTATTATCTATACCAACACCAGCCTTGAGATGGAGTTTAGATATGTGTTCTTCCCAAATGTCAATGCCTGCTTTGGGTGATCAGCTGTATTTTGAAGCCCAAAACAAAACCCAGTGTCTAGGTCAGCTGGCTCCCCCCATCCCAAAGATTCCTGGGAGGTCCTGGGTAACTCCAGGGTAAAGGGAGCACCGTGTGCACTCTCAGAGGCCAGTGCTGAAAACAGAGATGTTGCAGGCTGTATAACAGTGCCACCAGGTGATAGCATTAAATGTAGGGTTTGCTGCTACAGGAATTTTGGTGCAACAATAATTTGCAGATCAGCTCTGTTGTAAAGCATCACTTTCCTCCCAAGGTTAGTGTTTGGAAATCTTCAGACAAAACTAACAGATTTCTGCTGTAAATTACATCATAAATACAATGCCTGTGTCTGGGGGCTTTTATTGATTTTTTGGGAAGAAGGGAGGAGGAGAGGAGGAACAGATTGCTTTTGGGGTTCTTTGCAATTTTTCTGGGTATCAGGAGGCATGTTTTGGTTATTGTAGAAGGATCCATCTCTTGCCTACTTCTAAAAAACACAGATGAAAGAAGAATCAGGACAGTGTCCTAACAAGTATCAGTCTAATGTTATTTTGTGACACCCCAAGGCGTGCAGTATAATTGTTTTAATTGTTCCAATGGCAGTTTGAATTTAGGTTATTCATAGAATGATAGAATGTTAAGAGTTGAAAAGGACCTTAAAGACCATCTAGGCCCAACCCTCACCTCCCACTGCTGAGGTTGCTCAAGACCTTATCCAACCCCAAAACTGCCAGGGATGAGGCATCCACGACCTCCCTGGGGCAACCTGTTCCAGTACCTCACCACCCTCACAATATCTTCTTAATATCTAAATTTTCCCTCTTTTAATCTGTACCTGTTCCTCCTTGTCCCATCACTCTAGTTCCTTATGAAGAGTCCCTCTCCAGCTCACCTGTAAGCCTTCTTCAGGTACTGGAAGGTGCTCTGAGGTCTCCTTGCAACCTTCTCTTCTCCAGGTTAAGCAGTCCCAGATTTGGACTCATGGCCCGACTTGCTCCAACAGTTCCATGTCCCTCTTATGTTGGTAGCATCAGAACTGTATGCAGCGCACCAGGTATGGTCTCACAAGAGCAGAGGGGCAGAATCACCCCCTTTGACTTGCCAGTCATGCTCCTTCTGATGCAGCCCAGGATTTTGTTGGCTTTTTGAGCTATGAGGCCATACTGCCAGCTCACCTTGAGGTTTCCATCAACCATCACCCCCAAGTCTTTCCTCACAGGGCTGCTCTCAATCACATCTCTGCCTAATCTGTGGGTGTGCCTGGGGTTGGGATTGCTGTGACCCTGGTGTAGAACCTTGCCCTTCACTTTGTGGAGCTTCGTGAGGTTTGCACGGCCTCACCTCTAAAGCCTGTCCAGGTCCCTCTGTGTGGCATCCCCTCCCTCCAGTGTGCTGACCACGCCACACAGCTTGGTGCCACCAGCAGATCCACGCTGTCCATGYAGATGTTGAACAGTTCAGCATCAATTAATCCTATTTGAGGGCAGATTTGATTTATGTGTGATATCTGTGATGATCCTGCTAGAGTAATTTATGTAGAGAAGTGCCTAGGAATGTGGTTCTATCCTAGCGGGGAAATTCACATTAACAAAAGAAGGCATTTGCAACTCCAAGGAGTTTTACAGACAACTAGTGTCAGTTGCTTGTTAACACTGTAGACATATTAGTACAATAAACCTCTTCTCATGCAGCCTAGCATCACAGCAAGAGAAAATTGAATAAACAGAGTCCCTTGCAGTACATTCAGGAAGCACTGATCAAAGTCATGCAGAACAATTAAGGGTTTGAAATAATTTATTCTTTAGCTGTATTCAAGTTTGTTAATAAAAACAGGGTCTTCAGGTAAAGTGTAATCAGATTTCATTGCTTGAAGTGAGCTGCCTCCAAAGCATATCCCACTCAGGGAAATGCTAGAAGTTGCTAAGTTAATGTATGGTGGGGGAACCATTTACCAGTTTAATACTTGTATTCATTCCCTCTACCAGAGCTTGTTTTTTCCTGGGGTGCAAGGATATATAAGAAACAGAGAAAAAGTCGCCCCACTCTTGGAAATTACTTTTCTTGTTCAGGTGAGGGAGGGAAGATGATGTCTGCTTCCTTCCTTTCTTTCCTTCCTTCCTGCCTTCCTGCATTCCTGCCTTCCTTCCTGCCTTCCTTCCTGCCTTCCTGCCTCCCTCCCTCCCTCTTCACAGCCCTTACCTTACATGTCATCATGCCATTCTGATATTTTCTGTGATTTTGGAGTGAATTTTTCTTCTCTTGAAGAAGTAGGATTGTATATAAAAAAATACATTATAAAACTTCTCTTAGTAAAAAAAAACTTGGTAGAAGGGTACTTTTAAGACAGCTGCAATATTTGCTGGTGGGTAGAGGGTTTAAATGCACTTTTTTCTTGTTGTACTTAAGTGACCTATAAAGAGAATGGTTTTGGTCTGTTTAGCCTGTAATCCAACAAACTGTGGTAATACTGCTGCCATTAATACTACAGGAACAGGTTCAGCTCAAACTATTCAATGCAGATGATTTCTGTTCATCACATTGTTTTATCCTGGGTTTTGTTTCACTGATGCAAGAAGGATGGAACAATTTGCCACCACCTTTCTGAGCAGAACCCCACCAAAAAGGCTGTTGAAATCAAAGAGATTAATTAGTTTCTTAAGAAATCAAGTATTTCTTCCAGTTATGTAATGCTCTAAATTTTGTATTGAAGTATATACAAATTCCTGTTCAAGTGAACTGAATTGCTCCCATGGAATTCAAATTCAGTCACTGTTACCGCRGGCTAAATTAAATGGGTAGCTCTCTTCTGTTTTATGAGTGCTGATCCTCTTTGTTTTCATATGCTGATAATACTAGCAGGTAAATTAGTTTCTTTGCAAAGCAGATTATTTACTCTGTTGTCTTATAACATTCCTTGTTCCTGATTCCAGCTCATATTTCTGGCCTGTGAACAACTCTACAAATATGTGAGGGCAGGCTGTCCTAACCAGACAAGTAAAATTTCTTGGTAGAAGGCAGTGCTGGCAGATGATAGTTTGCACCAACTGGAAATCCTAGCAGAAGTCACCAGAATTGGAAGAAACTTCAACAGATTCAGGGGTTGCAGACATGCTCTGAATGCAGACCACATTAGTTTCTTCATAATAAATTATGTATGGAAACAGTCAAGTTATTAGTGTTTCTTAATGGCTTGTGATTTAGGAGTTTTTCAAATGCAGCAGATATTTATATGCTGCCATCATTCAGAGGGAAGAGAGGTTAGTGCATTGCTCATCCCACAGGGAAATTAGCTGTTACCCACTTAACCACTTCAAAGCATCAATGCCTACAAATCTGATTATCAAATTAGATTAAATGCCTTCCATTTAGCTCTGTAAAATTTATGAATTCAGATAATTTAAAAACAAAAATGTGCAATTCTTTATGTACAATATAAATATGATCTGCCTTACTATGATCAGGGGTGAGTCCTAGATGAARCTATAAATCTGCACAAACTGTCAGTGTTCATAAAGTTGACTCTGAGTTTGCTTCATCAAAGCCTTAAGCAGAATGTGCCCATCATTTCTGCACAATGCTATTCAGGAGGCTGTAGGGAGTAATGAAGACATTGTCTTCGCCTGCCTAAGGGTGGTGTGTTAGGAGTTATAGGGATTCAAATACAAGTATGGAATTATATTGGCAGCAAGAAGAGTCTGGCAGCTTCTTCCCTACCAGGCAGGATGTGTGTGTGCATAGCGCACTGCCCAAGCAGAGAGCTGTGTGAGACAAAAGTTGTTTGTTTGTTCCCCCACTTCCCTGTCACAACAAACTTGCACCAAAAAGTAGAACTGTAAATTACCCCCACTGAATTCACAGCTTCAATCCAAGAACTGGAATTCCTTTTAATCATTTGGAAATGTTTAATTCAGCTTTCTCCAGCTTATTACCACTGTTGTGCCCGAATGGTGTCCACATCTGCTGTCCACATTTGTACCCCACTTTATGGTGGTTTTTAATAAATGGGTGCTTTTTAGTAATTGTTTACTTTGTGTGTTGTTTTTTCTTTGAAACAGTTGAACAACACTCAGGAAAGAACACTCCAAACTACCTTGCAGGATTGAAGCTAACTAGGAAAGGAGCCTTTTTTGCTGTTTATAAAGCTAAAATGTCCTTCTTGGACACCACTCACCTCTTTTCAAACAAAAACATGCAGTGAGAGCACCATGTGGGAATTTCTAATAACTTTGTGAGTCAGGACCTGATCACTGAAGTAAAACTTCTTGAGACACAAAAGGGAGTGGAAATTATGTTCTGGTTGGTGCATGAAGTAATCATAGCAGCAAAGGAAATAAACCTCTTCTCTCCAGGTCTGTCTTGCATGCGGTTGAGCAGCTGTTGTGGTTTCACAACCATCCACCCCAAACCATCTGTAGGCATCTGTCCTGTGCCTATGTGAAATCAAATCTAAGAGTTCTTAACTTCTGCTGTGACATTAATGTGGCAGCAATATACTTTTTCAAGATATGTGTAGTACTTCTGTTACAGCTACTGCTCTTTTCTACTGTCAGTATGAAAGCACAACTTGTGAGACATGACCTCTGTGTCTATTGTGTAAATAGATGATGTGACTGCTATAGCAGTGATAACACAAATATTTTGTGTTCATATTTATCTAGGCAGGAAATAAAATGTAGAAAAGTGGCTCATTAAAAAAAATACAGAAGTACTTTTGTATCTTCTGTTCTCAGACCTTATAAGATTTTAATTAAGAACAGAAACTTACCTCCAAACATTTTATTAATGAACACATAGTGAATTAACCACTTCCCTCATCATGTCAAGTATTTCAAATGTTAGAYACTTACTAAAATTTGATAGTGAGGATGCCCCAACATTGTTAAAGCCCATTATTTATTTTTTTGAGTTAAAAGTTTGACTGATTCAAGCTAATTAAAAGATTACTTTATTAAGCAGTGACAGCATCTTTAATGAACATGGTGTCTTCCCAGTACCTATCTCATTTAGCAGTTTATGAGTAATACAAAGTGGTCAAACTCTTAATTACTCTGACACCTGGGAGCCCCACTAGTGAACCTCCAGTGCTTGGGGCATTACAAATAGGACCAGAGAGTCACACTGTCCCTTCTTCAGCCTCAGATTTCTCATCTGAGAGGCTGCATGGAAGGCACGGAGATAAGCAGCACAGGGAGAGGGTGATTGTGCCCACAGTGGGCTTGAGCTGGCCCTGTGGGAGCTGGGTCTAGCTGGTCTGAAGACACCTGCTGGAGGCTGGTCTGAAGACACCTGCCTGTAGATACCTGGGTTTGTGTATAAAGTGACAAAGTGAGACAAGGGGATCCAGCACTGATGTTAATGTATAGATGGATCCTGAACAGAATTGTGTCTCTTCTGCTCCCATAACAGCCTTTGCCTCTCTGCACAAAGCTTTGTTGTAGCAGATGAACTAACCAAATCTGCCTGCCTGTGAGGCAAGTAGGAAACAGCTCTTTTTTTTTCTTTTGTAGCTAGCTGAACAAGATCTCTAGTTGGTCTGTGAGCCATTAGACAAGCTTTAGCTGATGTTTTTGATGTCCTGAAGTTGTAGATGTTCATGATTTTCTACAGTTTGTTTATTATTTATCTTATGTTTTGTACTTCACAAAAGTGTATKTAAAGAATTTGCTGTAAGTTTTATGTTTTATGCAGCAGTTTATGTTTTATATGAGGTGATCTTATTGGTGCAGCCAGAGGAATACATATGGAAAATGTTACAAACCTGTTCTTCTTTGTGAAAAGATGAACAGCAACTACCTTASAAACTCATATATTATAACCATGCATGCTCTCAAGAACAACTCTTTTCTTTTTAAATATTAAAACTGCAGGACCTATATAATYTTTTGTGTGTCATAATAACTCAGTGTTATGATATTTTGAATTTACTGAAGTACTTACTTCTTGAGAGGTYAAATGTTTTTCAGTGATTCTGTAGAGAATATAAGCAGCTTCCCAACTGAGCACTGAATGTTACATTCTAAAATAAAATTAAAAAAAAAAGAAAAGAAAAGAATATATTTAAACTGATAGGAAAACTCGTGTTACACTTATTTGAGCTAATATTCTGCAATTATGCTAGTATGAGCTCATTGATTAACAGGAGGGTATCCAGCTTTCCCACTCTGGTCACTAGCCCAGAACTAATTTAGGCTGGTGGCTCTGGGCAGAATCTGTGCCTCTGAAATGAACTGGTGATATGGGAATGGTTTCTACTGTTCAAGTGTGTCATAAAACACTGCACCAATTAATACTGATGGGCTGCTGTAGTAGCAGCTGTGGCATCGAGTCTGAAAGGTGGAGAAACATAAAGTAAACATTAGCAGGTAAACAGTCTCACCCGTGAAGTGGACTCTCCAGAGTGGTGTTTAACCTAATTGGTAGGAAGGCACTGAGAATGTGCTCRGGCTGCAGCAGGGCAGTCTGTCTGTCATGTTAATTAAGCAGGGTCTCCAGTCTGCAGTGCTCCACTTTGATATACCATCRTTGCCTTTATATTCTGCTGCAAGTCATGGAGAACAGGTACCAAACCAGCTGTGTGTAGCACAAGGAAGCATTTTGCTTCTTTATGCCAGCAAAACCTGCAGTTCAATCTGAAGGTTGCCTAACCTGTGCTTGTACCTTGGAGGGCTATCATGCACAATGACACCAGACCAAACTGGGGCCATTTAAGCACCTTGAAAACAGGCCAAAAGTCAACACAATATGCCTTTTTATTTCCTTTTTCTAAATATTCAGTTGCTGTATGGTTAATGACAAAGTAGYTTTGAGTTTATGACTGTATGGTGTGTTAATTTAGAAGACATGCATCATTTAGAATGTGTGTAGGAATTCAGGGACAAACTGCTTCCACCTTCAAACTGATTATATGAAKGGAAAGGTTGCTGAGGACTTTGTTTTGGTTTTGTTGTTTTTTTTTTTTTTGTGGGCCATCCTGCCTGGATGAAGCTGGAACAAGACCCATCCAGACTAGTATGGAGCACGCTGCTGGCACCTGTGGAGCAGAGGGAGTGAGCTCTACCTCAAAGCCCTTAGAGCAGTCACTTCCAACGGATGGGGCATGTTCCCTGGATAAAAGTGTCTTCTCAGCACCCACCATGTTTTGCTGTGGTTTTATTCTGCCCCCAGGGCACATAGCTGGGCCTTCAGGGATCAGTCAGATGTTTAAATGGCTACAAGATCTGCAGATGTGACAGACTGGAAGTTTATGTGACACAAAATGAGTAGAAATGAGGTAAGGAGGGATCAGCAAATTCTATGCATACAAAAAGAGATGAATAATGGTAGGATGATTTAAAAGAAAGGAAAATGTTAGTTATGTATGTGTTTGCAGAAACCACAAAGACTCAAAGCTCTTGTGAAAGTGCACAGAACTCTGCCACACAGTCTGAAAATATTTTTAACCTTTAAAAATAGCACACAAACATCTCAGGGTTTTGTTTGGTGGGGGGTGTTTTTGGTTGGTTGGCTGGTTTGGTTTGTGGAGGTATTTTTGAGGGGTTTTGTGTTTTTTGTTGGTTTTTTTTTGTGTGAGTGATTCCTTGCTAGATATTTTAGTCCTACTTTTCTCTTTGAGTTTGTGTTGCAAATGAGATCATTCCTGTTAGCCTATGGAGCTCATGTAGGACAGGCAATTGCAGTAGTGAACCGTGGAAACAACTTGCGTGGTGACTGCTTCTTCCTGGAATAGCGTTTTGAAGGGCACAATGTGCTCAGCAAGCTTACTTCTTGACATATGATGTGGATAACTTTCTCAGACATAGGTCAGGCACAAATCCTGCCATTTGACATAGCACAGCCCCCAAATAGCATTAAAGTCACACCTGTAAATACAATGGAGTCAATTTGCTAACTAAAATTGCTAAGGACATCTATCAACTAGATTGRATTAATCAGATCATTGCCAGAGTAGCAGAGAATAGAATTGTTCCTTGATGAGAGTTCTGGGCCTCCAGTTACACAACCAAAATGGCACTTTTTCACAAAGATGTCTTCGGATGGCATTTGCACGCCTACATCTCTAGCACTGCCTGGTTTCACTCATTTCTTAGCAGAGCTGTATGAATTGTGTGTCAAGCACAGATTTGGCAGTTCCAGTATGTTTTCAGGAGAGTTTATAAATACAGTGTTGTGCCTAAAATACAATGTTGTGACAGAGCTTTTCTTTTGCTAAGTAAGTTTGTTTTACCCTGTTAGTCATTCAATTTTATATGAGATGTTAGCTGTATAATTCAGAGGAAGAAATCATACTATAGTGTATTTTAAATKAATGTATGCCTTAGGTTTCTAGAAATATAGTAAATAATTTGTCATTACCTTTTGTCTTGCAATATCTGTATACAATAGTAGTACTTTAAAATATAAATTTAGTTCCTGGTAATAATTATATGTCTTTAGAATATCATAGTTTCACTATATAGAACTAGATGGTGGTGGTGTTAATTTTTGACAGCGGAAAACATATTAGAGAAAATCAGGAGAAAACCTGAATTCATTTCAGTTTGGAGGTTTTATTTTAGGTTGCTGTGTGGGTTTTTTTATTGTTCATTGATATATCTTCTCTTGCATTCATAGAYTAGGTTGATTTTGAGCTTTCAGAGGACTGGTGAGTATTTTAGTACTACCTGTTAAAGCAAGTGTAGGATTTCTTTAGGAAATAGTATTGGCAAAAGTAACAAGCTCTGAAAGAAGAAGGAAAAAAAACSAAACTTGCCCCCAAAAAATCCATGTAGCTGGTATGGTCTCTCTGAGAAAGTAGCTGGCTGAGGATTTGTCTCCAATAGCCTGCTTTTATCTCCCAGGAGATGGAAAGGGGAGGAGAGAGACCTGTGACAATTGGATAGGGGAAGGTTTACATGTGACCTATGATGCAAAGGCGTGAGAGCAGCACTGTGTGCAGCTGCTTAGGTTGCAGCAGGATCTGCTTGTCATCCACGTCAAGGACAGCCTGGCTGTCTCCAAACTGTTTTGCATCCCTTCATTTTACTTTTCAGTGCTCTCATTTCTGGAAGACTACATTAGCTTGAATAGAGATATGCTCGGCTGCCTCGGACCTAGCTGAGAGAGGGCTGATGAAGCCATGCATGCTGAGAAAGTTGGTGCAAAACAGTGATTCTGGGAGGCCTTGTAGAGCAAAGAAAATCCCATTGAATTTAACCCACTCTGCAGAGCTATTTGTATGCCCACGTTACTCAGTTCATATTGTGCTTGTGAGCTGCCTTGGTTGTGCAGGATGGTTGCCCTGGGTAACTCAAGTGGTTGAGTTGTCCCCAGATCCTGGAAGGAACAAAAGCAGCATTGCCCTTGAGTTAATGAACTGTGCTGCCTTCTCTGTGAATTTTTTCAGGCAATTTCAGATATAGTGGAAGCTAATGGATATGTTGACTTCTGATCTCCCTGGATAAATGGAGAATKAATTAAAGTTKTTGGTTTTTTGTTTGTTTTTTGTTTTCAAATAAGATAGATGGGGATATTGAAAGGTTTTATCACGTGCAGCATTGCCCTGGGCAGTAGTTTCTTCAGTCTTGTTATCTCAGTCCATGAAGTATTCAGCTGCGGCTTTCCTGTAGCTCAAATGAGAGCTGTTAGCACAGCCATTCWGTTTATGAGCTGCCTCTGCCTAGATACAAGATCTAATGTATCCTAGCGATCAAAGCTTTGATTGATGCAGTCATTGACACCATCTCTTGTTCAGATTTCTTCATGTCTACRTGGTCCATCCAGACCAGCAGGTTCRGGATCTTTTCAGTTAACCTGTGTGAGCCTGTGTCTGTGTCAGCCCTGGGCTGGGGAGAGAGCTGAACTGATCCCTGAGCAATACTGAGTGTGTGCCTCCTTTTGACTGTCATCTGGGACTTGCCCTGCAATGTAAGTGTCACTCATTCAGSCTCTGTCCTCTCCCTGGTACCAGGATGTTTTGAAGTCAAGCCCATTGCCATGCTTCAGATGAATTGGTGTCCGTAAATTCTATGCGTGACAGATTCTGCATTGTTTCTTTGAAGTATTTGATAAAAAAAAAAGTTAAATTGTTTCTTTGAAGTATTTTATAAATAAAACAAAGGGCTTCCCATTTACATAGTTAAAGTGCATGAAGTCAAAATTGTAGCAACATTGAGGGGCTCCCATTTATGTAAAGTTCATGGGTTAAGAATGTCTGCAGTACCGTTGCCTGGATGTCGCATGTGCCAGGACTGAGTGAGTGCGGCACTAGTACTGTGACATCTATTACCACAAAAATTTGTTTATAATTCGATACCATTCCTTAACAAGGAAAATTGCTTATTACTTATTTAAGAATGGAAGAGTTGTGTGTGAGCTTTTCTGTTCTTACCTTGTTTTCTACATGATTACAAAAGGTTAATTACAAAGATAACTTGTAATGAAAGCTTGTCTTAGCCTTCCTGAACTCAGGCATATAGCTCGTAATATTAATAGGTGTGGTTGAGGTGTCATAAGGAATATGGAAGAAAATCCCCAATTTTTGAGAGAGACATAAACAAAATAATTGACAGGAAGAGCAAAGAAAAAAAGGTGGAAGAGATGAATAGGAAATTGAGTAGACCTTACACTCCAGGGGGCAGAATGCTGCTGATAAACTGAAGCTACTGTTAGAACAGGTTTATATTTGGTACATTTTTGGAACATTTGGTACATATTTGGAACATTTTTTGGTACTCTTAACAAAAATAGAAACATAAGTGGGTTTTCTTTTTCTGTGTGTAAATACACAATGTAATGCTTTAAAAGTCCTATCTGTAAGGTCAAAATTATAGAGATAGTTCCTTAATTAGGTATGAAGTTTGTACTACAGTTTACATGAATCCATGATGCTTCTGAAGGTGTTGAGAAGTTGGCCAGTTGTAAGGCCTCTCTCTGTCTCTTTGAAAGTTCATGCAGATCAGGGAGATTCCAGGGGGCTGGAAATGAACAAATGCACACCCATCTTCAGGAGAGAGGATCTAGACCAGTCAGGCTCCCCTCACCGGGAGCAGTAGCCACATGCAGGCCCCCAGATGCTGAGGCATGGCTGGGTACCCCCAGCTGGGGCTACCAAGGGCAGTGCCTGGGAAATGGAATGCATCCTCTGGCAAGGTGACTGCGTCACTGAATGAAGGGACGGGCAGCGGATGCTTTAGAGTCACTTCCAGAGGCTACTCCTCATCTAAATTAGACTAGAGAAGACTCTCTAGAGATAGGTGGAGTTCTTTTTTGAGGATAAAATGCTAAGTTAGCAATCAGGAATCRAATTGACCAGCTCATTCAAGGCTGTGGGAGCTGTGCAAATGGGATATATGCAGCAACTAAGTGTTGGCCAGTGAGTCCCTGGCATTTCTTACATGTTAATTCAGGCTGAGTCTGAAGTGTACAAGATATAATGTGAACACTAAATCTTCGGGGTTCTTCCTACCTAWTCAAATAAGAATCAGAAATACATATGGAAGAGAATATTTTGGTCTATTTATAATGCAGGTAGTCTAGACAGCTGGTTATAAAAGGAGTATTTTCMTGCCTTTTTTTTTTCCTTAACTGAGGAAAAAATTCCACCCATAAACAAGGGAAACAGGATAACACTTGTGCAATCCATGCATCTGATACCACAATGTCTGTAAATGGTGTTGGAGTRTAAGTAGGAAACAGATTTTGCCATTAAACACAGGGCTAAATATGAGTGTAGAGTGCTAACTGGGTGCACATATGCAGTCTTGTCTGGAAAAAAAAGAAAACTTGTAATTCTTTTATAGAAAC
This sequence comes from Cardinalis cardinalis, assembly GCA_014549065.1. Taxonomy (NCBI): domain Eukaryota; kingdom Metazoa; phylum Chordata; class Aves; order Passeriformes; family Cardinalidae; genus Cardinalis; species Cardinalis cardinalis. The sequence continues at coordinate 670,648 of JACDOX010000012.1, read as the reverse complement.
TATTTTATAGACTTTTTCTTTTATAGACTTTTAAATTTTAAAATATGCCAGAAATGCTCTATTACTTTCTGGGKACAACTTTGCCATTATTCAGATGAGACATGCAAGTACTATACAGAGCCTTCAGACCACATTTAGGGGCATTTTAKCCACACAGACAACATGTTAGGCATCTACAGAGGAGTGAATAATTTCTGTTCTCTTCAAAACTTCAGGTTGAAATCCTGAACCCAGCAAAGTGGATAGGAAATTTTGTTGATTTCAGGAAAATAGGATTTCAACTTTAGAGTTTCATCTTGTGCCTATCAAAGTGAATGAGTAATGCCATCGACTTGGGTGAGATCAAGAATTAGTCACAAACCCTCTATAGTCACTAATGGTAAAATATAGATTATATCCTTTTAGGACCTTCTAGGATCTTTTTCATGTGAACTTCAAAGAAGTAATGATAAATAACCTTGGTAACTTCTGAAGAGAACAGTTTTCTGCCCTCATGAAAGTCTATGGCAGATAACACAGATTTATTACTAAGCAGAATGTATATTTTGGGGGGCTGTTTGTTGAATTCTTTTGTTGGTTTTTTCTTCTTTCTTCTTTTTTTTTAATGAGGCAGCAGATGTTTACTAAAGACTAATTAGAAGAAATTTGTCAGCATTTGTGGATTTGTTCTTTTCATGATTCAGGAGATAAGCCTGCTTTGTTCTTTCTCTTTTCCTCTCCCTCTTTAATGAAGTGTTTCTTAATAACTACTGATTGAAATCTTCTGTACCCATATTTGATGACAGTCAATTTGGGACAGAGAGCCCTCATTACTGAATCTGTTTCTGTCACTCTGCATCTTGCAAACAGGTTGGCCGAAAGGGTATGTTAGATCCGAAGTGTATCTGTGCACATCAATGAACCTGTGTGTGCCAGGTCAGACTGGGATGAAGGGACAGTGTCTCACACCCTGGAGGCCCTTAGCACTGAGCCCTGGGTCACTCTGGAGGTCTCCTGCACTGCTGTGTCTTCAGGGGTCTGAAATCCCTGCTCCAGAGGCCAAGACTTTGATGACCAGATACCTTTTCCTAAGGTGAAGAAAGGTCTTTATATGACCATAGCAGTGCTTGGAATTAATTCACTGTATTTGCTATGATGCTGGAATATTCTGCAAGGAGAAATGAGCATAGAATTTGCAGGAAAAACRAAAGAGAAGGGGCTGCATCTTGTTTACTTGTCAAATTAATGTGTCTGGGTTTGCTTGCAGTTAGTGTGACTGACTGTAAGGTGGTCAAAGAAAAATAGCATATTTCATATGGAATAAAGATCTCCAGCCTTGATTTCATGAGCTGTACTAGTACTTGGATTTGSAGTGTTTACTTGTTATAGGTCTTATTTTTTTATTATTCCTGATTTTCCTTCAGGATTAAGTCAGGTTGAGAGAAATTTAGTTCAATGAACCAACTGAGCTTTCAGTGTGCTCATTATACTCAGATGCTGATCTCCTTGAAATWTTAATACAACCAGCAGAGAGCGAATACCTGTAGCAACCCATTTACATGAATGCACAAAAGGATTTCCTCCATATTCTGTGCTGGAAGACCTGATGCACTCTCAGTGCAGGGAGAATGCAGGGAATTCCCCCCAGGTCACTGTTTGGATGAAAGGTGAGAGGCTCTGCCTTTCACTTTGTACTTCAGGCCAAACCTGTTCCCCTGAAACACATGGAAATCAGCAGCAAAGGAGCTGAGTGTCTGATGTGGGGCTGCCCTTGCTACTTCCCAGATGGTAGGAGCAGCTTCTTGGCTAGAAAGCATTTCAGTTCATTATTTTCCATCGATCAGGTCTTTCATACAAAAAAGGCAGAAAACAGGGGAAATTATTTCTCTTTTTAATCATTGAATTTTTTTTTTTCCTGATGGTTTAGTTTTATTAGAGAGCTGGCTTAATGTGCATTTCAGTATTTTCATTGGCTGCAGCAACAACATAAAACTCTATTTTTCTTCCTACATAATGCAAGACTGATTTTCAGGATGAATGAAATTGGTTTATGTTAAGTTGGAAGTTTTATTAATAGTAAGCAAGTTATTGTGTAGTACTGATCTTGTCTAGCTCCTCAGACTCCACAGAGTAGATATTTCTGCAGGAAGTCATCTATAGATATAGCTGGCAATCAGGCAGTCTCAGCAGGTAGCATATATATATATTCTCAATTTCTCAAATAATGTAGACATATCATGGAAGACTACCTCAAAATCTCTTTAGGACTTCTGCCTTACTGCTACCTCTATTTGCTGGGCAGATTCCTTTTCTTCAGCAGCTCCAGCCACAGATCTCTTATCCCATTCCTCRCCTCACATGTGTAGTGAAATATCCAAATTTTCAATCACTGCTGTCTCCCTTGGGGGACCTGGTGGTGGGGCAGCTCCAGGAGATGTGGCTGGGGATCCTCACAGCCTTGCTAGTGACTCTGCACAWAAACAGCCTGTCCAGTCAGTCATTWTTTCTTTCTGTGAGCACTCCCCATTTGAGCCTTTGCTTCCTCATAGGTACAACCTGAAATACCAGCTGACACATGTCAGTGTTGYGGCTCTCCTGAGGCATAAGGCACTCAGAGCAGTGATTCTGCTTCTAGGGTGCTGGTTGCCATCCATTGTAGTTGTTCCCTCTTATGACACATGAATAGTGGCAGATTTCTGCCCATACAGATGACACCAGCTATTTTTACACAGAGTTTTTTACATTATGGTTTTGTATTTGTTCGTAACTGATGTTCACCTAATTTAGATTAAGTTGTTTTGATTTCTCACTTGTCCTAAATTGTTGTAGCAACAGCAGTAGTACTGACATGCACTGTGGTTAAACCCTGAAGACACATGAGTGCTGAATAAGAATATGATTTTCTTGTCATATTTCCAGGGTTTGAACTCTCCCTCATAGCATGCTTCTTTCTCTGATGTCATGCCAGGTTATTCCTGATGCTTCCTGGCTTAAAATTACTTGTTTGTGATTTTAAGTATACTGCTTTTCTGTGCTTCATCAGAGACATTGTTATTTTAGGAGAATCATGTTGCTCCACATCAGTAATTTAGAATATATTGGAGAGACATATGTTTATGTGTATGCATTTATATTTTAAACTCTTATCTTCAAAATTCATGCAGAAAAAAGCCCCTGAAAATAGTGTTTTGTGAAAGACACAGAGAGTTAGTCATCAGAAGAAGTTACCACATTTTCCACTCTGGAAATAAACAGGTACATGAAGGCAAAACAACTTAGCAGAAAAAAATATGTGGATCACCCTATGAAGTGCCTTCAGGTAACATAGGATCTGATCAAAAAAGGGAAGAACACTTAAGGATTCAATTAGAGTCTTTGCAAAGAGACCTGGACAAATCAGAGGATTGGGCAATCAGCTAGTGTATGAATTTCAACAAGGGACAGTGCCAGATTCTGCTYCTAGGATGGGGCAGCGTTGGATGTACGGACAGACAGAAYGAGATACTGGAAAAACAGCRCCATGGAAAGGGACYTGGGGGTCCTGGTCAGTRGCAAGCTGACCATGAGCCAGCAGGGCCCTGGCAGCCARGAGGGCCAAGAGTGTCCTGGGGGCATCAGGCACAGCATCACCAGCCAAGCAAGGGAGGGGATTGTCCTGCTCTGCTCTGGGACAACCTCACCTCAAGTGCTGGGGGCAGTTTGRGTGACACAATATGAACGATTGCAGAGTGTCCAAGGGAGGGCAACAAAGATGGTGAGGGCCTTGAGRGGAAGCTGTATGAGAAGAAGCTGAGGTCACTTGATCTGTTCAGCMTRGAGAAGAGGAAACTGAGGAAAGATCTCATYACAGTCTACAACTTCCACACGAGGGGAAGAGGAGGAGCAGGTACCAATACTTCACTCTMATGACCAGTGACAGGACTCATGGAAATGGCATGGAGCTGAGCCAAGCGAGGTTGAGGCTGAATATCAGGAAAAGGTTCTTCACCCAGAGGGTGGCTGTGCACAGGAACAGGCTCCCCTAGTAAGTGGGCACAGCACCAAGCCTGACAGAGTTCAAGAAGTGTTTGGACAATCTGTGACCGTGTGTTTGCACATGGCATGACTCTTGGGGCTGTCTGTGCAGGACTAAGAGTTGGACTCTATGATCCTTGTGGGTCCCTTCCAACTCAGAATATTCTATGATTCTATGATTTCATGATCATATATAATTCTTCTAAATTTCCATATGACTACATCTTTTCCAAGATGTACTCTTTGCTTCTGGTATAAGCTGGTAAATCCTAGTTAGGAATAAATATGTTCTGATGCTGTCTGCTTGCCTCCAGAAGGCAAAGTAAGTCAGTGAGAATCAAGGCACATGCATATGGCAAAAATTAGTTCAGATCAGCTGYGCAAGAATCTGAGCATAATTCAATCCAAATTTGGTCAATATTACCAGTAAGACACTCTGCAAGTGGTATTCACACGCAGCTGTGTTTTAGTGAGCCAGAGACAGGTCAGAACTAAAGCATTCATGTTGTGTCCCACTCCTCCCCTCATCCTCCCCAAGGGCTTCTTCATCTCACTACCTTGTACCCATCCCCTCCAACATGCATCCCAATGCCCTGGTCCCTTCCCTATGTCCAGGAGAAGGAAGGGCTGGCTGGAGGGTGGCTCAGCAGGAGGCACCCACGTACTTCAGCGTCAGCTCTTCGTGCCTTGCCTGCAGCTGCTGGGCCACTGCTGGCAGCACAGCCATGGYTAAAAGAAAACTGAAAAGGCTCATGGCTCACAGAAATAATATGTTACATCATGCTGGACTGAGAGGAATGGCCTTCTTGTTTCTAAAGGARAAAAGAAACAGAACAACACAATATTTTGTGGCAGTTTTACACTGTAGGATAGAAAGATTTTTAATGTTTTTTGAAGATAATTTGATTCATTTTAACTTAAAAAGGAGAACTGTGTGAGAAATTTCAGAGATTTGCATGTCATTTATCATTCATTGTAAGTGAGCAGGAGGGCTGCACATTTCTGTAAAATTGCAAGGTGTAGTGTCTGTCTTTAAAATCAAGGGCCTTTTTGGCTGACAGAAGATAATGTTACCTGTCTCATTAAAAAGTTGAACTGTCCTTTATGGCTATTTTCAAATATTACAGTCAGTTTTAGTGTTCTGCAAAATGTGCCTAAACATACTTTATTCTTAAAAAACTGGGAAATCATTCAGTATGGGCTTGCAAAAGCTTGGCCTGCTGAAGAGTCAGCTGACAACAATTTTAATGGTCTGTTAATATAGATCAAGGAACACTGTGATGGATTTATTATTGCAGAGTTTTTTGATTGCTAAAGAAAATGGGATGTCAGTTTAATACTGATAACTCAATTTTAATTTTCTTTTTATTTTTCATTTGGCTCAGAATTTGTTGCATTTCAAAGATAAAAAATGAATTCTCTAGCAACAACTCTGTATATGTAGAAAAAAATTTATTTTACGTTGGTTCTCATGGAAAGGAGCACTAACTTTGCTGTTGAGTAAAATTGCTTATGAATTCCAAAATGTATATTCCTTCATGTGATTTTAAAAATGGRTATGAAAGTTCTAATTCTTAGAAATAAAAAACCTCAGTAATTTAGGTTTCTCATGTTAAAAAAGTGTTTGGTTGTTTTTTTTGTTTTGAAATGTACAGTTAGGTAAATGTCTCGCTAAATTCAACAGGGATAATAAGAAGTCAGCTCCGTTATTCTAGTTGCAGATCTGTGTACGTGCATTCACAACCTTATGTGAAAATGTTCTGGTGAATTTATKTGGGTTGCATGATTAAATAAAAGGTGGAACTTTGACTTTGCTGTGAAAATGAAGATCTATTTTCTGATTAGTAGTTCTCAGAAGCTTGTCAAAACTGTGGAGAAGGAATCATGGCTGATTAATGAMCTTGTATTTGATTCACTTATGTGTCTGATGCAGGAAGGTGTAGGCAGGACATGTACTGCCTGTGGCTAGAGCAACCAGAGCTATTGCATGATGCTTGTGGAAATTACTCAGCTGTAAGGAGAGGGAATGAATGTAACACATTCTTTTTGCGTGCATAATTTGCCGTCTTTCCTCATTCGTGGCCTTGTGGCGGTGCAGACCGTGGTGCTGCTCTTCTGGCTTTAGATGTAGTTTTAGCTTCAGCCCATGGACCATGTGCTTGGAGTTGATTGCAGACTGATGTGCTGGGATATTAAAACTCCACTGACTGTGGAAGCTTTTCTGAAACATGAACTCCTCCAAAGGATATTGCATTTTTTGTACATTTACTTTCCTGGAAGAGGTTGGCTTTTACAGTTTCAGTTTCATAGGCACCTATATTTGGGAAGAACAGGCCCCTTTGCACAGAGCATGCAAACAGAAAATATGTGTTTGTAATGGACTCAGTTTCTTAGGTTTTCAAACTTCTTGTTGTTACTTCCTAAATGTATCGGACATGAAAACCAGATTACAAGAATGAAATTAAGGATATCAAAACATGAAAAAATAGAATATATACCTGCAAAAAAAGTCTGTTYAAATGTGCAAGATTGATTAGATCGGATATAATTGTCAATAAATACTTCCAAACCCCAAAGAATATGATGTTTGCTGGAACAAAGAGCAGAAATGGAAAGCAAGACGATTTCCTCCTTTTTTGATACTTACTTTTTAATTGACTTTGCTGGATATACCCTGCCTTTTTAGATTATACTTTGTCTGAGATCAGCCATGTCTATATACATTAATGTGCCACAATTTAGTATAGCTTTGAAAATGCGCATGAAAAAAACCAAAGTTCCTTTAAATCTCTCATTCAATCAACCAGTCTTTTGTTCAGGCCATGTGTTCTGAAGACCTGTTAGAGACCTCTTTTCAAGTACCTTGAGCCCACCTGGTGAATCTTGCCGTAAAGGAAACATTTTCTTGTTTTCAAGCCCACTTTATATGTGATTCCCTGTTTTGTATGCGATTCATCCCCAATACCAAAGAGGATCCAAAGAGGATCAGCCTCTTGTCCTCTACAAGATGCCCACCTTTCCCCCAAAGAAACCACATGTTTCTAGCAGCAGTATTTGCTCCTGTGAGTAGCAATGGAGCCCTCCAAAGAAAACCAACCACACTCTATATTTTTCCATCAGCCTCAAAACAAAGATTGAAGGGAGGGCACAAAAAGCAGTACGAGGAGCCCTCTAATAGACCTGTCAGAGGCCCCTGGCCCCAGCCTTGCCAGGTATGTATGTCCAGTGCACAGCATCTGTCCTAGCTCACACCCAGGCTCTGCTAGGCCTGGCTTTTGAGATAGTCCAATTCTAACTGAGAAAACTTTAATTTGTCTGTGCAGCATAGAGTGAAAAACTACATGAGCCAAACTGACTCCAGGTGGAAAGTTTAGGCCATTTCATTTTTTTTTTTCTCTGAGAACCCTTCTACACATGAAGGTTCGTGAGCCCTGAGGGAACACAGGTTGTGGTACTTTGTGGGTCACTACATGGGAGTGACCACTCCTGTGCCAATATTTTTATCCCAAGGTGACTATCCAATGCAGAGTGCTGCAGAGGGTCAGCAGTTCTGAGGTCTTAGTGACCCCCTTATGCCTGTTAGGACTTTCTTCCAGCATTTTTGAGTGCACCCAAGCTTATGCATGGCATGAATGCCTAGGATCTGGGCATGTGGGTGAAGATGTAGACATGGAAGATGTCAGAATGGGAAAGCTGGGAATAACTTGGAGACAAAAAAAATAGCAAAAGACACTTTACAAAGCTAGACAGAATGCAGACAGATACTCATAAATTACATAATGTCATTGAGGTAGCTTTGTTGATGTAGTTGGTTTTCTTTCAGCCTCTTTGCCTGGAGAATACTGGAGGAACAGAAAGGATCAGAGCAGTAGCTACTGTGCTTTAGCTGTTCCCAGATGGTGGCTGGCATTTTAGGGGCATTCTCAACTGGCATATGTCAGACTAGCAGTGTGGTTACTATGGAGTGGGGCTTTGGTGAACCAGCCTTAGAACAGCAGAGATTCAGCTGATTGAACACTATTTTTTTTTGTGAGCATGTTGCAAAGTGTCTAACCACACCTAATTTCTAAAGAAGTAATTATGATAACTTTGCTTTGGGACTACACTGAACTGTTTTGGAAACAATTCTGGTATTTCAGAGTTTTATATAGAAATTTTATCTGCTATGTAAACCTGTGTAGCTATGAATTAAAAAAAAAAAAAAAGAAAAAGTGAGAAGTGGAAATAATTATTTCCAGAATTGCATATTACAAAATATTAGCAAAACACTTTAGTGCTCAAAACATTTTATTATTATAATTTGAAACAACGTGCTATAGGGGAAAAATATTAAAATACAGATAGATATATATGGATGTATAATGTCATAATAAATTATTGTAATTTTCAGTTATAAGTGATACCTGAAATGTGAAAGAATATCTTAACAAAATGTTGAAGGATTATTTGAGGGTTTTTTATTACAAAGAGCAATGCAAGTAACATTTCTCCTAATTTTTTTTCCTCCTTTGCCGCAAGGAAATGTTTATTTTGTTCCCTAAACAAAYTTGATATACTTCATCTGTTTCATTACTTAGTTCCTTTCCAGCATGTGCAATTTTCCTTTAAAGTCATTGTAATGTCTGTATTCTTTATATTTACTGGACATTTGCAGTCTAGGCTAGTCTGTGACAGATTAGTCTTAGTCTTAGAATCACAAAACCATAGAATCACAAACCATAGAATAGTTTGGGTTGGAGGGGACSGTTAAAGGTCCAACCCCCTTCATCTTGGGCAGCAGGTTAAAGTGTGAGCATGTTGCTGTCTGTTAGAAAGAACTCTTAGCAATCACAGAATTATCAAATGTGAAACCTTAACTGTATGGAAGTATTAGCTTGAAACTCTTTTCCTCAATAAAACAGCAAGAGCAAAAAAAAATCCAAACTTAATTATATACTTTCAGTCCAATGTTCTAACATAAAGTTTCAACTAGAATTGTCTTTTTCTCATTCCATTCCATGTCAAGGTAGTACATTTTCATAGAAGAATTATTCAATTTACCTCCAAAGGATTAAAATATGTCTTAAGGTTTATTGAAATACTTTTTTTTAAGAAAAACTTTTGCAATCTAGTGAATCACCAAGAATGAGGATGTCACTTTTGTAAATATTAATTAAGGGTTGCATTGCTACTAGAAAATTCACAAGTAGTTTCAAACATATTATCTCTCCATAAAATGTAGTTTTATTTTAGTACATAACTAGAAAAGTTATATTTGTGGCTTTGAATTCCTCACCTCTACAAAGATTTATTACAAGTCACTATTCTTATGGTTTGCATTTTACAACCCTAGGACATTTGGATTTGATAGAATGTCAACAGTGCCACATTCTGCCAGAGAAGGAAGACTGGATTTGAGTTTTAATATTGTAGCCTTGGCTAGTTAATGAAATAGATCCATTTCTGCACAGAACATACACTTGAGATTCTCTTGAAAGGAAGCCCAGATCTAAAATTTCCAAGTCAAGCTGTAACATTTCCATCCAGAAGAACAAACCTACCATCTGCGAAGCTGAAATGCAGATTTGCAATACACAGACCAAGATCATGTACAAAATGTGCATATTGGCAAAAGTCTGATGAGGGAAATCTGGGGTTGAGTCTGATAGCAAACTAGTGCTCACCTTACTGCTGAGGGATCCTCCTTCAGTTCCTCCACTGCTGGCAGCTTTTGGCTTGGATTCTCAAATGGCTCCAACATCTGGCTCCCTTGTGAATTTAAAGTGTGCTTTGCTTGAACTGACTTTGCCCTGATGGGCATTCCTTTTAGCATTAGTATTGTGCCCACAAAATGTTTTCAGTCAAGACTTACAGCTTCCATCCAGAGTACTCAGAAGTCACCATCAACACAGAGTTACATGAGCTGCTCTTAACTGCTGGAGTGTAGGTTCTGTTTCACTGAATCATTTGTTATAAGAAAACAGTTCTTTAGATCACCTGTAATAAAAAGGAGAAGCAATTTAAAATTAATACAGTCTTCTCCTTCAATACAAACTCAACTTCAGGAGTTGAAAAGTTATCAAAAAGAGTGCTTTTTGCTCTTATTTAAGATCATAATTGATAGAGGGACCACAGCTACGATTTTTAAATGTCTTTTCCTTGCCTAGTTTTGCATATCCTTTATCCTCTATAAATAAAATTTTAAGGAAGAAAAATTGTCAACTACAGTCTCTTATGCCTCATCTGTAGGCATATAGGTGCACTGCAAAAACTTAAGGGAAATAACACCAGAAGTGCCACCTGCAAATTCAAACTGCAGTAAAGAGTTTCTCTCTAGAAAGTAAAAAAGACTGGAGGAGAGCAGGGAGAAATCACTGCTCTTGTCAAAAGCCCTTCTGACTGGTTAAATCTTTACTTACTGGTAAAAGTTTAGGAAGAACACAGCAGATACAGCTTGTGATGGCAGTCTCTTTATGCAGGATGGTAATTGTCAGGAGATACAACTTGAAAGTCTGAACTTCTCAGTGCTCTGTCTTTCTTGAAGAATCTGTCTCTGATAGACCAAGAGCTTCTACAAGAACAAAAAAAGTGAAACCAGAATTTTAGGGTTCAGACTGGTGCATTCAAGTTGAGTCAGAGATGATCTTCAGCTCCTGCCTGTAAGTTTGGCAGGAATATTTATATGCAGCCTTTACTAAGGAAATTACAGAGCACTCTTTCAGAAGCATAGTAAATGAGAACATTATGTCTTTAGAATACACTTACACTTGGATAAGTGATTGCTACCTTAAAGCCAAGTGAAGAACAAATATATATAACTTCTGTTTTAACATGTATTCTGGGTTGGGGTTTTTTTGGTGTGTGTACAATGCTGTCTTATATACAAACAGCCTTCATGTTTTACCCTCATTCATGGCATCATGGAAACGTTGTGGAATGAGTCACACAGCTGGAATGCTACACTGGATGGCTATAAATTCCTCAGAAGGGATGGGTAAGGAAGGGGAGGCACTGAGGTAGCCTTCTATGTTAGGAGTATTTTGATTGTCTAGAGCTTAATGATGGTGAGGATAGGGTTGAGTGTTTCTGGGTCAGAATCAAAGGGAAGGCCAACAAGGCAATTATCATGTTGGGAGTCTGCTTTAGACTCCCAACCAAGACAAAGAGCCGAAGAAAATATTCTAAAAACAGTCTCATATTTGCTTTCACTTGTTGGCAGGGGGACTTCAACTTACCAGATGTCTGCTGGAAATACAACACAGCAGAGAGGATACAAGCTGGAGGTAAAGGGTTTGAAGCACAAGTCTTCTGAGGAACAGAGTGGATGAGGGAGCTGGGTTGTTTAGCCTGGAGAAAAAATGCTCAGGGGAGACCTTATTGCTCCTTACAACTCTCTGAAAGGAGGTTGTGGCCTCAAGTTGCACCACAGGAGGTTTAAAATGGATATTTGAAAGAATTTCTTCACTGAAATGTTATCAAGCATTGGCTCAGGCTATTTGGAGAAGTGTTGGAGTCACTGTGCTTGGAGGTATTTAAAAGACATGTAGCTGTGCCACTTGGGGAGGACATGGTTTAGTGGTGGATTTGGCAGTACTGGGTTAACATTTGGACTTGATCTTAAAGGTCTATTTCAGCCTAAACCATGAGGCTTCTTAAAGCCATGAACTGACAATCTCCATGCAGTAGTTTAGAGTTCTAGGCATTTCTAAGAAATTACTTTAGATTTCATGCTGCCAACTAAAGCTTGTAGCTGTGCTTGTGATCGCCACCCTTCCCAGCTGGATGGGGACAGCATCTCTGCCCCAGCTGGGAGTTGATGTGACAGGGACTTCTCTAAACACACCTCTGCATGGCTATTGGCCACTGTTTTCCCCAGGCCTTGCATTCTGGAGGCTCTTCTCTTTGCCAGTCCATTTCTGAAGGGATGAAAGAACGTGTCTTTTAGCTATAATACATGGTCAGCATTTTTAAAGATAACAACTTTTGATCCAATAAATAAATTAATATCCTCTAGATGGTCAGTTACAAAAGGGGAGCTGTGTGTATGAACTCCTTGGAAATTCAAAATTCTGGGCTTTCTCATTCTGAGTTTAGAGCAAGTTGTGTCTCAAGCTCCAAGGGAAGATTCCCATACACGGAAATTACTCAGTGGAAAAATACCTAGAACACCCAGAATCCTTTGCAAATCTCTCATTCTTCTTTCATGAGAATGATAATATATGCTTTTGGATAATGGAGAAATTTATCTAAACATTTTTTTATACAGGCAATCTTTTCCAATCCTGTCCCATCCTCCAGAGCTGTATTGCCTCTGGGTTGAAGATTTCCCCAAGAAAGGGCTGTTTAAGTTTGATGTCAAAGATAGACTAAAACTTGAGGATGAGCCTTGACTAAATATAAATGAGACTTCACAGTTGACATTTAGAGAGCCTGAGCCATGGAATTACTTGCAGCTTTGCTCAGTTACATTATGTACAAAGTTCTGTACGAGCATTTGTGAATTTCTTATTCGGTTGTGCCATTGTTATTACCACATGTGGCATCAGTTTCTCATAATCCATGTCAATGGAGGCTGTGGGTCCCTCCACAGAGGTCAGTGAGTTCGTCACAGTGCCAGCACAGAAGTTCCCAAAGAGGAATGGGGAACATTGAAATGTTTGTGCTTCCTCAGCAGGAAAATTATAGTCTTGTGCCAGGGGCCAGATCAGGGGCTACCTAAGCATTTCTTCGGTTTAGGTCCAGGAGGAAAAGAGCTGAAAAAATCAGCTTAGTTTCTGTGTCCTGCTGCGTCTTCACCTGCTGTTAACAAGTAAGTCCTGGTGGGAGGAGGGAATCCCCCAGCACATTGTTTCCTACATGGAAATTGAAGCCGTATCTTCCAGCAGAGTTTCACTGCTGCAAAGAAAAATAGTAGAAAGAATTGCTGTCATCAGAGTGTGCAGAAGACATAATTTCTGCTTCAAAAAATTTTTGAAATTTAAGACCTTATCTTGCATCTTGGAGTGACGCAAAATGTGCCATGTATTGTCTCATCACTGCTGAGATTTTTTCTTGTGCCTTCATAATTTTTGTTTTCTTGTCATTCTCACATTCTCACTCCAGTAGGTATGTACTGTATCACAGCAGTGCCTGAAGAGGTCTTTATACAATGTGAGCAAAAACCTACTGCAAGGAATAGGTAGCTTTAGAAGTAAGTAAGAAAACAGAGAGGGGAATATAAAGTATTTTCTAGGTATTTAGATGAGGCAGAATCCATACATGTGGTCACAGAGGAGGAGTAAAAGGTTGGACTTAATGCTTCATGAAAGTGTGAAAAATCACACTTAGGCTTCCCAGAAAAGTGAAATTAATCATGAGGAGATCCTGACCTGCTTGCTACCCCCTGCATGGTATTTCCTGGAGGTCACTTTCTCCTGATCAGGGATTCCATCAAAAACAGAAGTGGGGGAGAGGATGAAGTGGCTCCTATGAGTCCTTCACTTGCACCAAGAAAAGGCTTTAAGGACACCAATAAAAATTGCATGAATATGCTTCTTTCCTTCTCTTCCAGTAACCGTGCCCATGCCTCCACTACTCCTGACAGTATGAAATGTGTGGTATCATAAATTTTTTTGTATAATGAGGGAACGCTAATGATGGAGGCAGAGACTGCTAGACAAAGTGGTCTTTTTACTAGTTCTGCCTTTTTTCCCCTTAAAACTCTAGCTCTGATATCTGTGATTTCAATGCTGTGTAGAGTTTCAAATACTGAATCTCCATATCTCAAAGACTTGTCTTCTTTTTGCCTGCTCACTGCAAGGTTTTCTTCCTTCTGTATAAATGGAGATTTTTGAGCTGTGGGCTAGAATCCATCATGGAAAAAAATGCTCTGGGAATGAAGTAGCTAACTGTACTTTTTTGTGCCTTTTAAGGACACAGTTTGTTATGTGCCAGAGAAGAGGAATCAGTGAGTAAACAAAAAGGAAAAAACAAGATAGTAAGACCTCCTGCATTCCAGACCACGGCAAATATGACTGCAAAGCCAAAGGCTATTATGTGGCCTGAATACTTGCCAAAACAATCAGTCACTTATATGGCCTCATACAGGTATTATTGGCTTGCAGAATCCCTATTAATGAAGGGGTTTGCATAAGAACCAATAGTAAGGTGCATTTTTGAACAGATATCTGTTGGAAGATTCCTTCAAAGTTTGACAAAATGTACTATATTTAGACTTGTACTTTTCCACTGTCAAGATGTTACATCTCAAAACTCGGCAGAATGTCCTCAGGGAGACACACATTTCTGTATTCTGTGAAGGGGCAAGAAAAGGTGTGGCTGGCATGAACAAATCTTGGACAAATAATTCTTCTATGCATGCTGGGTTAGCTCTTCAAACAACTAAGAAGTAGAGAATGTTTCCCTTTCACTTTTTTCTTGATTAACCCTCTGCTGCCCAGGGTACTAACCAATTTATTAACATTTGGAAAGAAGATCTTGGAGTCGAATAAGAGAAGCAAAGTTCAGGACTTGCAGTAACACCACAGGAGTTCTGCTGTAAAATCTCATTAAGTCCCATTCAGTGCTTTCCATCTCTCTCTGGGCTCTTCAAACAAACCCACTCTTGACCCAGAAACAGAGCTAAGAGTATGASCCAAGTAGCCAGAAGAAATTGGCTCAGGGAATCTTTCACATTTTTGACCATGCCCCTTCACTACAGTCCTGTGCCTTGGAGTCAAGCTGTTACACCAGTGACATCAAATCCTTCTGTACTGAAGAAATATTCTTGCATGAGACTGCCCTGTGGAGAAATTTCCAGGATATGATTTATAAAGCTAACACCAGAGATTGTACCTTCTTAGAGGTCAGTAAGGCAAGATTTGTTCCTGTACATATAAGGAATTCATCCAGGGTATGTGACTCATGGTACTGTGTCCTTTCTTTGGAAAATCATGTAATGATACTTTGCCCTTCCTGCAGGAAATCATATCAGATGTGGAAAATAACTACTTTCTTCACTTGTAAATTCTGCCCTGCAGAACAATAGCCATGGGTTGTAATGGAAGATACAGCCTTAAATGTTCACACCCTTTGTCAAACCTTCTTAACAGTGAAATAAAAGGCTTCTTGTGAGTGGAACAGTTCTTAGCTTCCTTCCCCCAGTGTCCACCCTGAAGGATCCAGTACACAGTCCTTGACAGTAAAAAGAATCAAGTGAGATCAAGTGCTTTAAGAAAAGAAGCCTCTAAAGATGCTATTTGATACTATGCTAATACACAATTTGGTGTCTCCTCAATGCACCTTCAGGCACTTTAGTGTCTATCTTTAACATCAACTGTGTAAAACTATAAATGAAACTGTAGAAAGCATATGAAACTATACGAAGCATTTAGCACTGGAACTCTGAAAAACAGCTGTACTTCATGCACAACATCTAGCATAATATGTCCTTGAGAAAACTGGGTGAGTCAGGCAGTTTATTACTGTTTTCTAGCAATGCTGTTTTAATTGACTGCCATATTTTGAAAGGTAATATTTTTTTGAGAGGATTGTTCATACACTTTCTTTCAAACACTTTGTATAGTGTTTATGCAAAGAATAAGATTTCCAAGTAGGCAATCCACTGTTTATTATTATTTGTGAAAACACTTTGTCACTTATAGTTTTCTGCTGTCTCCTTGCTGTGCTATTTTGATCAGTTATTAGAGAAACCAAGAATTTTCTCCCTAGATCTGCAAGAGCTCAGTCTCAACTTGTGCAATGCTCTCTTTTCACTGAATGCACCGTATTTTGTTACAGAACCAGCCCACAGAGCATCTGAAAACTTAATTTAGACATGTACAATAGCATTAGTTAAAACATTTCCTGTGCTTTATATAAGTAAAACCATGAAAGAGGAAAAATAAAAAAGGGCCTCAGAGGAATTTAAGTTCCTGAAGTACAAAAGAATCAATTGCTTTCTACCCTGCTGTAAGTAATGAAGTGGCTCACAGGATCCTTCAACTTTGACTAATGGAAGGAGAATCTATTGCACTTACCAATAACTGTTCACTGAAATTCAGGGGCGTTTTCCCTCCTAAAAACATTATGATCTGAAATAGGGAGTAAATGTGAAATATTTCAAGTATGTTTGGGTGAGATTGCATATCATCTTTCAGTATGAAAGAAAGTAAGAAGATGGAAAATGGCTTGGAGATCATGCCCATGGATCTATTTGCACTAACCTTAGACTAATATTTGTATTTCCTTCTTGAAGCATGAGTTCCAGAAAACAAAGGCAAAGCACTTGCAAACCAAGCACTTCCAGACGCTGAAGGTCTGTCTGAAGATCCTGTTATCAAAGAAATACCACTCTGCATTACACATGTAGATGGCAATAAAATATTTTTTATGAAGTGTGTTTTGTGTCACAGCAGAGCTGGCTGGCCAGGGTGGTTATGCTTTCATGGGCTCATAACTTCCACAAGATTCTGTTAGACACCAAGGCTGAAAAAGTGTTGGAAGAGCAGTTCGTTTAAAGGGGAGTGTTAGAATTTAGTGGTACTAATATCTGACTGTATGAAAGTTTTTAACAAAAGGGAAAATTAATTTTGGGGGAGGAAAGGGCAATATTGCTTGACAATAAAAAATCCCATAGCTCCTCTGCTTTTTAATGTTTACAAGAATGCTTTACCCTCATATGATGCAAGATGCCTTTGTAAAATGCAAGAGGCATGGCAGACCACAAAATTTAGCAAGATTTTCCTATCTGCAATATGCTATGGCAATCTGCCCTCAAAAGTCCAATTACCTCTTTCAAAAGACTTGTGTGATTGTGCAAGCTGCACACCATTTATTCCTAATTCTTTTTCTTCAGAGTAATAATGCTGATACTTGAAGAAGGTTCTTTTTATAAAATCAAATGGAAAAGCATTTAAACAGTAAAAACACTGCTGTGGATATCAAACATTTGTGATACACCCTGTTTCCCAGGACAGAATATTGCCTAAAATAACCACCCAGTGATGCTGGTTTGTTGACTGAGACGCTATTGGCCTGATTCAGACCAATTTACAAAATGGAAACACAGCTTCTACATCCAGACCATTTGGTCACAATGTGTCACAGGTAACACTTTGTTATGATGACACACACATTACAGTGCTCCTGAAATCCCTATTTATATCACCACTAGAGGCTTACCCCCCCTTTCCTATTCATGCAATAAAAATCTGCCAAACCACTCCTCCAAGGCCCTGCAGCGCTTTAAAGCTTGTTTCGCAGCTTTCATGCAGTCCATGTAGGAGGGGTGGGGAATGTTTATGGTACAAGCGAGTCCTTGTGTCATCCAGTGTGAGTAACTTGGGAAAGTGAATGCTATTGCTAGCTCATGCTCCCTTGTCATCAAGCCTCTTAAAAGTAATATTACATGTTAAGATATTGAGAAATAGTGAACTTTAATGTGCTTCTCAAAGTTCTAATTGACCTCAACATTTTTGATCCCATAAGTAAACACTGTATGCATAAGAAAACATATAAAATGATACCATCTTTTTTCTCTACCTGCTAGCTTCAAAATGTAAAGGCAAAACATTAGTCTTCACAGAAAGGCCAATACCATTCAGTTTAAAATTTACTACACATCTCATTTGAAAGACTACTGTTTTTCTGTGAATTACAAAACAAAATATATATCTGCTCCTAGAAGAATTATTGTTTGAAATAAAATATTTAATAACAGAAATGGTGTTTAGTTCGATGTCCTTATGCAGAGAATGCTGAATACAAATTACACAGTAAAAAGCCTATAAATCTTATGGTACTGAGGCTAAAATAATGTTTTAGAAGGGAATACCTTAATTTAAAAATTGCTCATTTCATGCAACTTGAAATTGAGCATCATATGAAAACAAGTGGTGCATATTTATTTATAAATATTTATTTATTAAGGCTTATGACAATTGAGTTTCATAAAAACAGAGAAAATAAAATTCCTTTTAAAAAGTGAAAACAAAGTCCAATGGCCAAATAAAGAATTATATACAAAACAGAATAATCAGGTAGAATATTGTTAATCCAGAGGACATGGGAAGCTAGGAGAATATGAAGAATGTAAAATATTTGTAGGTGGGTAGATATTATGCACCTACTAATTCACACCTGTGATGCCTAATCAAAAAGGATTTCAGCATCAGGAAGTTATGACTTTAGTTTGCAGAAATCTGTTTAAATGATGAATTGTTGGGCCACTGGCTTGTTTTATATCCATGTATTTCATTCAGCTGAGTACAATCTCAGTACCAAATAAATCCAAATTGTGTGCTTCCTTTCACTTTTCCTAAAAGTGTTGACAGTCATAATAATGATGGTATTCATTAAAATACTAATTCTGATAATTCAGTGTCTGATTCCTTTTGTGTCTGGTAGAATAAAGAGCAAATTCTGTGCTGTTACTCCGATTGCACTACTGAGCTATCACAAAGGTGCTCTAAAAGAGCAGCCAGCACTCTCTGTGTTATCCCATACTGCCCCATCAGTAACAAGGGAGAAATGTAATAGCATCAAGAGAGGTAAGGTAAAAGGTGGCCTTCTGCCAGGTGATTCAGGTGGTAGTTGATTCAAACTGGTAGGAAATAAATTATAGTTCCTGGGTAATGTATCAAAGTGATTGAGCAGTCGGAACACCTGAGTGTTGAAAGTTTAAATCACAAGTGATCATAGCTCCATGGTACAATCCTCAGGTTCCTCTTCATTTTGGCATGGAACAAAACTTTTGGGGAAAAAGTTATGGTCACCCTCAAAGTCCCTGTGCTTTGCTGAAGAAAGCAAAGTAACAGTTCCCACTGCTTTGTGCTGTGCATCAATAGTAAGAAAGCCATCCCTCTGACTACATTTCAAAATTATTGTAGCTCAATGTTGCACCTCTTTCAAGTAGGAGTTTTGTACCTTATTAGAGGAATGACTGACATGTTGTAAGACTTTGGGAAACAAATCTTGGGTATTGCTGCTTTATTTTGGTACAGTATCACTGTGTTTGGCAAGTCATACGTGAATAGACCATTATACTTGATGATAAATTGTTTTTAGGGTGACTTTTTAAAAATGAAATATGCATAGAGGGTTACAAGCTTTTCTCAGTACCCTTTCCTTCTGTAGGCACTTCATCTCTTAATTGTAACAGATTTTCCATTCCTGACAATAACTTTGCATGACAGTAAAAAATGTTATTTTGGATTTTTAAAAAGCCCATAAAATATAATTTATTTTCCTAAAGGCCTTGAATTCTGAAGATTAGCTTTAAATTTTGGAAACCAAAGAATCCCTTATCCTATGTCTGCACATTGAGGAACAGTGCTATGAAACTCCTGTGACAACTCTTTGTATTACAGAGTGCAAAGCAGCCTCTGTGGAGTCAGGGCATGAACAGGCTCCTCTCCCTGCCTGCCAGCAAGCTTGGCAGTGCAGCTGCACCAGCACAGAGGGATATTTGTGTGCTAAATCTAAACCTGCTGTAGGATACATTCCCTGCCCTTCCAGGATCACAGCTGGCTTCTCAGGGCAGTCTACAGCCACTACAATATAATAGAATATACCCAGGTTGTTTGGCAAAATCTCCTGATTGTCCTTCAATGCTTTCTTTTTTTCACATTTGTTTCCACGTGTAGAGTACAACTTCAGAGCCCTTAGGACTTAGACATCTGAGAATGTCCTGATAGTCTATTTGGATTCTTTTCCAAAAACACTTAATGTTCATGACCCCTCTTCAAACTAAGTTATCAACACTGGTACTTGGTGAAGTTTCCAATTTTCTGGATAAGGCAACTGAGGTGGAAAAGCCACACCATCTTGTATTCACTTCAGGAGATTAAAAAAGAGAGAAAAAATAAAGCAAAATGACAGCTTTTCTGTCTCTCTGCTTCAACATCCATAGCGATTGAGGTGTTTTGTATCTCACTGAGACCCCAGAACTGATCTTCTGAGCTTCCTCCATCAGTAGGATGGCCACCCACCCCCTTCAGACTGCAAGTGACCCAAGGAAAGCACTTGCCAAGAACTTTTCCTGGTTCCAGAGCAGGGGGACAGGGTGGTATCATGGCTGGGCAGGGTGGGGTGAAGGTAATGTTTTACTCATGGCCAGCTTAGTGTCCTATTTCCACAGTGGCCAGGAACAGCTCGAAATTAGGGAAAGAATATAGAAGAGGTCAAGTATGAAATGACACTTTGCTGATATTTCCTCTAAGTTTTAGGCAATTTGTGGCATAGAGATTTCCAGAAATCAGTTTGCATTTGCATTCTTTTGCTTATTGGGTCTTGATGGGCTTTCTATGAATTCTTCTAATCACTTTCTGAACCATTCATAGATTTGTCATATAAAACATCCTGTGGTAATGAATTCTGTGGTTCAGTTCTATTGTTCAACAAAATGTTCCCTTTTACAAAAATCTTCACAGTAATTTCATTCGGTGCCCCAACTTCTCTTATCACAAGAAATGTGAATAGTTTTTCTCTGATCTATTTTCTGCTTACCTACATTCTATTATTTTCTGTGCTTTCCTAGAAAGCAGCAGCTCAACACCTTTGTTGCTTTTCTCAGAATGTTTTCTGAGTACATTGCATCTTTTTTTGAGACAGTGTAACCAGCAGTTCAATCTATATTCATTTCAATAATTTACAGTATAATTTAACTATATTTTTTCCGAATAATTCACATTTATTTTTCCTTTTTGATGTCTATTGACTGACACTTTGGTATATCTCTACTGGATAGACCACATAAAGCTCATCACTGTGTATGTATAAACATAGGCACTTAGAGGAAGGAAGACGTCTTTATCCAGCATTTATCAACAATGAATTTCACTTGCTCCTTTGTTTATGTTTTGTTTTATGAATCAATTTTAAAGTTTTTTCAGCATATTTTACATTTCTACATAATTTAGTACTATCAGCAAACTCTATCACCTTGTTATTCTCTCTTTAGCCTTATAATGCTGTAAGTTCAAAAACAAGCAYCTCTGTTGGGCTGCATTCAGAATCTTTCTTCCTCTGCTGTGAAGGCTSGGCTCTTGCTTACTGTACTTCAAAGGATATTAAATGATGAGCCATCTTGTCCTACAACAGCTTCATTTCCTTGCTGCAGGACTTTGTAAAAAGCTTCCTGAAAGTACAAGTACACTGCTATCAACAGATTATTCTTATCCACATGATTATTGACTCCTGTAGAGAACTACAGATTTGCCAACCGTGATTAAAACAGTTTTTGATTTTTGCCATTCTACTTATCCACTAACTTTATTATTACAATTTAATTTCTTCATGGAATCTTGAGTAACACCAGAGGTACTTTGATACCACAGAGTCAATCAAAGCTTTCTGTGCAAAAAACCAAAATAAAAAGGAAAGTTACTGAGGCTATAAAACAAGTCTAAAGCATTAAAAGGTTGTGGTGCTGGGTTTTTCAGAATTGCTTTAGTGATCCTGTCCTGGCTTCAGATAGGACAGAGCTCATTTTCTTCTTAGTAGCTGGTACAGTGCTGTGTTTTGGATTCAGGATGAGAATAATGTTGATAACACACTGATATTTTGGTTGGTGCTGAACAGTGTTTACTCTGAGTCAAAGACTTTTCACTATCCCATGCTCTGCCAGTGCAGACAAACTGGAAGGGACCAGCAGCCAGAGCTGCTGACCTGAGCTGGCCAGAGGGATATTCCGTACGATGGAATGTCATGCCCAGTGTATGAACTGGGGGAGCTACCTGGAAGGGGGCTGATCAGTGCTTGGGCATGGGCTGGGCATCAGTCAGGAGGTAGTGAGCAATTGTGCTGTGCACCATTTGTCTTTCCTGGTTTTCACATTTCTCCCTCCTTCTCCTTTTTGTTACAGTTAGTAGTAGGAGTAGTAGTTTACTATTTATTATTATTTATTTATTATTTATTGTTATACTTTTACTTTGCTAATTATTACTATCTTTTACTTTGTTTCAGTCATTAAACTGTTCTTATCTCAATTTAGGGCTCTATTTTCTTTTCTTTCCTGATTCCCCTCCCCATCCCATTGGTGGAGGGTGGAAGGGAAAGTGTGACCAGGGATCCTTTCCTTCGAGTGGTGCAAGATCTGGTGCCTGTGCCTGAGTGATGGTAGAGACTGTCAGCACCAGTCAATCTCCTCCTCAGAGCCCCTGATACTCTTTGACCCTTCTACCCCCTCTTTAGCTCTGCCAGGCTGAGCAGCTCATCCATCTGGCCACAGCCCACACAGGAGTCACCTCTCCTGCTGTCCAGTGCCGCTGCCCTGCAGCCTGACACCTGGATGGTTCCATGGCAGCTCCATTTGTGTCAGCTCCAGAACATGTCTGCTGGAGCAGCCTTGCAGTCTTCTTCAATGACACTGAGGTATGAGCCATACCCAAGGCAGTAAATTAGGAACTCAAGAGGCAAGCTCCAATTCAAATAACTGATTTTACCTTTGTATTTAATACAAAAATAGGTCAAGGTTAGACAATAGTTGTTTTTCCCTTCTCTTCTCACTGAGATGTGCTGACCTTACTAAGGTTCATGACTAAACTAGTATGCTGTATGTATTTCCAACATAGCATAATTTATTAGTATTAGGATCTATTGTTGGAAGAAATAAGCTTTTGACTTCTGAGAAATACAGCAGCCTGTTTTCTTGATAGAAAACATGTCACTAGTGCTTCACCCTTAACCCCTGTAAGTCAAATCACTTAAAAATTCCAAGTCTTGATCCTGAAGCGCTGGTGTAAAAAACCTTGACAGATAACCATTAATCACCTATGAAAAGAACTGTTCTTCTGAGATTTTGTACACAATATATGTTCACAATATTTCATTCTCAAATCAAATACAAGAAAAATAGCAATACATGCCTTTAGTAATTTTAAATGCAGCCTACAGGAGATTCCATCTAAACAAATAGCAGGAGATTAATAAGAGGAAAGTAGGATCTGTAAAGCTGTGTATGTGCATAGGTTCTTAGTGGTGTGTACAGCCTTGCAGCTAAATGTGACTGAACACAAGAGACACAACATACTGCAAATCATTTCAGGGGAAACTGTGACAGCAATCAAAACCAATATAATAAAATGTGAGAGAGACGCAGGAGTTAAGATAGGAAATCTCGGGGGAAACACTACTGTGTAAAGGATAAAGTTTCTTAATTCAGAGATAATACAGTAATGGAGAGCCTTCAAATGCTTTAGCTATCTAGAAGCAGTGGATTTGATTTTGGAGGATAAATTGTAGTAATTATCCCCAAAAGGACAGAGTGAATAACCATCCACAAGTTTTCTACATGATATTATGGGAGCAAATGAATCAGGCATACGCTTGTGATGTGGTGCCAGTGGGGGAGGGGAGAGACACCAGATGTTCCTTAAGAAGCAAGATTTAACAAGAAAGAAAAAGCAGAACTTCCTCCTAGTAAGACCAACATACTTCTTCTAGGTTTTAATTCAAAAGAAAATTTCAGGAATGTCCTGCACAAATTTAGGTGGCTCAGGAAAAGGTATGTACAAAAGGCTTTCATATGCTTACTTTAGGGAAACAACCACAAAAAAACAGGCAGCAAAGGCTGGAACTGAATTCAGTCTTTTTTAACTAATCCTTAATCCTAGAATGCACTGCCTAAGCAGGAGCAAGTAAAATAGAAAATCAGTAATTCTTATTAGAATTAAAAATTTGCAATCAAAAGGATCAGTTGTTGCCATTAGCCTTATTCTGGTTTAAGATAAATTCTGATGATATTTTGGACCCATTTTTCTAGTAAATATCACTGTACTTTACATGGCATTTCTACATAGAACTGACTCCTCATCACTGTTCTTAAGCCTTTTTTTTTTTCCAGGTGTCTGCGAAGAATAATTTTGTTCTAATGAATTGAAAGCATCTTGTATCTTAGATATCTTCAGGTCCAAAGGTTGCAATGAAAACACATAACCCATTACTAAAAGCTGTAATGTTTTTTGAATTGTGAACTGATTTGGTGCCAACCAAGAATAATGGGAGTATGTGACAAGCAGTTAATTATTTCTGAAACAGATAGAACCAGTCCATTATATTACTTTAAATGTGTACTTTAAAGACATTATTTTGAAGATTTTTAATGTTATAACCCCAAGAAGGACTGTGGATTTCTAAAGTATGTGGCTTTTCCTGTAAACATGAGGCAGTCATGAGGGTCTGAGATATTGATCTGAAAACATTTTTCTTGTTAATGCTCTGAATCAAGGTTTTCATTTGACATCTGAGTTGTGTTATGATTGCCTAGTCTTCAGAAATGGTTTAGAACCAGATTGAACTTTAACAACTGTATCCTATCAGAAGGACATTCTATTTTATCATGAACTGGTCAATCAATGAAAAAAGTGAATTGGAATCTGGCTCTATTGTTTCTCAGCAAGTACAAGCAATTTCCTTATAGGAATATAGTGCATTAACAACTTGATAAGCATTTAGTGAGTGTTAAGGAAAAAATAGTTACACTTATATGGCAAAAAGGAAAAAAAAAGGAAAAAATTCAATACTGTTTGCTTATGATTCAAATATCTGATGAATAATCAATTTTCTGAACACCTCTCATAAGCAATTATTTATCATTTGCATAATTTATACCTCTGTGGAGGATGAGATTAGCTAGTAAATACTATGGAGTCATCAAATATACTGTCAGTGTTTTCCACATTCAGTTGCAAAACACATGATGAAAGAAAAAAAAATGTCAGTGAATTGATGACACAAAGACAGAAGATGTGTCTACTGAAAACTGACTCTGTTCAGCAAGTGCCATGACTAGCAAACATCCTTAAGCTGCATGGGTGGCTCTATGAACAGGTATTCATACCCCCTGGAGTCCAAATTCAATTTCATACAACTCCTTGAAAGAACAGAATGTTCTGTTTCTGTTTTTTTAGTGACTGTTCAGCCACTACTGACCAGATAAATACAAACTGAAGACCTGGAGGTCATTTCATGTTTATTTGGTAAGGTAGTCCATATAAAGAGCTGAGTATTTGCAGCTGAAACTAAAGTTCTGCCATAAACATGGAGAAGTCCAGTTATGATGTGTCTTTGTTCTCAAGGCCATATTTGAAAATTTCCATGTTGATATCATTGATATTCTAACAAATGTTGACACGTTATTGTAGAATAGATAATTTTGACATCCAAACATATGCATCCTTTGGAAAAAATAAGAAAAAATACATATTTAATCTTAGAATATTCGTTTTTAGAATGCTAATTATTTCTCTGTTTCATGAAAAAGAAAAGCATAAAAACAAGCTGGATGGGGACTATGATCCTATAATTTTGCAGAGAAGCTGGTTAACTGCAGGAAACAAAGCTTGTCAGTTACCTGAATCTTTGAAAATTCAGAACATATGCAGCTGAATTTGGGTACATCAAAAGTGTCAAAAAATGGTGGCATGTTTTTGAAATCTGATAAAATTATTTTGCAAGATGAGGTAAAGTGAAGTAAAATACCCTTAATTTATACTCTCTTCTGCTGGGTTTCATATGCTTAGTATGAATTCCTGTAACTTTGCTATGTATGCCAGTACAGGACACTTGTGAATCAATTAACATTTTTCATATATGTGTTACAGTATGCCCCAGATTGGTTTGTACAATTTATTTGCATGGTGTTTCTATCTTTACTATCTAAATTTAAATTATTGTATGAAGATTTTTGAAATCTGGCTAGAAAAGCAAAAAGTTCCTTTGTCCTTAAAGTTGAAATGGACTTCTTGGGCTGTCCTAATTATAAATAGTCTCTCTTGGATTAGATTAGATACCAAACAAACTAACAAAACTATATTTATATATTCAACTTCTTGGTAAAAACACAAAATCACATAGTGAATGTTACAGTACTTAGCTACTATGAAATTAAACACAGGAAGCAGTGCATCTTTTGATGCTAAAATATATTGTGGGGGTAAGCTGAGATGTCCAAATGTTCTCCTTAGCCTGGAGAAACCTCATATCTAGGTGTGGTACCTTTATTTTGTACAACTTCTTAAGAAATTAAAGATTTATTGAGCCATGTTTGAAATACAAACACAGCAGGTGTTTGATTCAGTTTTCTACTAAGAAAACAACTCTCCTAAAAGAGATGCTGTTATGGTTTCCTGTCTTTTTCAGTGTAATTTAAAGAATAATTGTATACAAAATATAATCTATACTTGAAGTATCCCAGTCCAGAATCAGGGACTGCCAAATTCCCTTGTTGCCCATGTTTATTCTGGCCTGTCCCTTCAGAGTGACATTTTCTGCTGACCAGTGAACAGCATCAGTGCTCAAGGTAGAGAATGGGCCCCCTGTCCTTTCAGTCTTACAAGGAGCTGGTTAGTAAAATCAGAATTATATTCCTACCTGCTGAAGTCTGAAATTCCAGGTTTGCCATTTCTGAAGCTAGTATGCAGATGGGAGTTTCTTTCTTGTTGAGTGCCTAATCTGAAAAGAAGATGTGGTCTGTGAAACCTTGTGAACAGCCACACCTAGACCACAGTGCCCTTTGAAGAACCTGCTTTAAACACACCCATTTGCTTAGTGTCACCTATTGGTTATCTCTTTTCAATTTCTTTCAAAATTATACTGACACTGAATTTCCCTTTGGAATAAATGGAACATTCTTAATCACAAAAATAGATCCGTGC
Organism: Cardinalis cardinalis; assembly: GCA_014549065.1. Taxonomy (NCBI): domain Eukaryota; kingdom Metazoa; phylum Chordata; class Aves; order Passeriformes; family Cardinalidae; genus Cardinalis; species Cardinalis cardinalis. The sequence goes on along the minus strand of JACDOX010000012.1, from coordinate 644,042 downwards.
AAATGTTTTTGCTTCTAGAACTGTGTACTTCCATACTTCATCATTCAAATTAGTTTGTTCCTAGGGAAATAGGCCTGAGAATGTGGGAGTTCTGCATGCCTGAGTTCTGGTCCCTCCTTCAGGGACTGCATGTGCATTTAGCATTCTGTTCAATTTTTACTGAAACAGCACTGGAAACAGAGTGCAGTATGTTTTTCTGTGTCTTAAGAGTTTATCTTTTTCACGAGGAAACAAAAGCCCAAACAAATCCTGAATTATTTTACATTACTAAAAATAGGTTTTATTAAAATCAAGAAAGAGGTTAAGCTTTTAAGAGGTTCTAATTCAAATTCATATTTTTGCCAATTATGGGTTTTGCAACTACACAAATGCTAGTGTCTTGACCAGAGGTGGTAGTTTAGAATACCTGACAAAGGCCTGCAGCATCCCCATAGCATTAGATGACAGTCAGTGTCTCCAGAGTGACTAAGGAACCTTAAATGGGACATTTGGTTCAAGCTGCCAGAATCACATACTTGCCTAGAGGTTGTTTATACACAAATGAACGCTGACTAATTGCCAAATGACTGACACCAAGACTGTCAGCTCAGAAAGCACAGACAAACCTCCTTTCTCACAAAATAGAGTGAGGAGTTGGGTTAGTGCCTGCTGCACTTTTGTCTGCAGCTTGGTCACACCACAGATTTGGTAAGACATATTGAGAGGGGCCCATATCCTGCACACCAGGCATGTGACTGGCCCAGCCCTGAGGAAGTTGAACAGCATCTGCTGGCATTTTGCTGGATTAGTTGCTACAATTTGCACTTTCACAAGCAGCAGATCTTTCTGTGAAGAAAGATAAGGTTTTATCTTTTTATTCTCCTATGAAATACTTTTATATATAACTGTATGTTCAGACTTTGGAAATACTTTTACCCCATTGTGAACTTTTCTGTCTGACCAAAATAGATCCCTGCTCTCTTTCCCATCTTTTAGGATGTAGCTCAGTCAGCTTCTACAGCTCTGGTTTAGGATTTGGAGATCTAGCTACAAGACAAGGTTGTGCAATAGATTTGCATAAGGTGTTATTAAATATTACATCATAAATGCAGACATATTCTGTGAGACACTTCTGTAGCTACTGAACGTGGGTTTGTGCATAACACCAATATGAAGGTATCTCTATTTGTGCCACAGTCTGACTTCTCATTTTGAGCTAATACACCGTGGCACTGAAGACAGAGGCTGACATGAAACTCCCTTTCTCTCTCCCTCCCTTCTGCTCTCCCAGCCACCTAGACTCATCTGTTGTTTTGCAGCTTGTGCTTCTACAGGTGTTTACACACAACTCAAACAGATCTGGAGATCTAACTGGGGATAATTGTAACCTCAAAACAAAATAATAACAAATTAACAAAAAAAGTTTAGTGAGTTTTTACTAAACTAAAAGGTACTTTTAAATTGATCAGCTTTGCACAGAGTTCATTCACCTGCTAAATGAATCCTTGTGCTTAGATTCATAGCATGGGAACGGAAAGAAGCAATTAATTAAAAGCAGGTAGGACCTGTTCCTTTTTATTCGAGGGACAGTTTTAAGTGGCTGAGTTACAGAGATACTCTTTTCTCCACTGATACCATAGCCAGAAGATAAACCCAGAAGAGATCCTTGTTGCGCATTTAGAGATCAAACACAGATTTATTAGTCCTCTGCAGCGAAATCCTGGCTGTTTCCAGATATTTTGAGGACAGAAAGGTAGAATGATCTGTAAAGGTGTTCAAGATGAATATAAGGGTAAAAAATTATAAATATTGTAGAACCCATTTATATTTGGTTTTGCTTTATGGTTAAAGGGACACACATTGATTATGCATGGAGCATTCATGTTGCTCCTATCAATTAAAAAGGAATGCTGCAAAGCTTTTCACATGGAAATACAGGCTACAATCTTAAGTACCAGTACATTAGATTTTTAATCTAATGTAAGACACTGGATTAAGTCTGGTCAGTTTTCAGAGCAGAGGTCTTTTTTAAAAATCTTGCTAGCACAAGTGTGGTAAAACTAAGGCATAACCAAGTTGAAACAGCATCTTAAAGCCCATACCACTGGATATTTGTATTGATGATACCTACTAAAGAATCATAGAATGGTTTGGGTTGGAAGGGTCCTTAAAGGTCATTTAATTCTAACCCCCCTGTCATGGGCAGAGACACCTTACACTACACCAGGTTCCTCAAAACTCTGTCCACCCTGGCTTGGAACAATTCCAGGGATGGGGCATCCACAATATCTCTGGGCAACCTGTTTCAGTGCCTCACCACTCAGTAAAAAATTTCTTCCTAATATCTAAACCTGACCTCTTTCAATTTAAAGCCCTTACTCTTTGTAGAAATTCCCTCTCCAACACTCTTTAGGTCCTCTGTAGGTGGAAGGTGCTTTAAGGTCTCCTAGAGCTTCTTCTTCTCCAGACTGCACCCCAGCCCTGTCTTTTACAGAAGGGGTGCTTCAGCCCTCAGATCATCTTTGTGCTCTCCTACAGACTGGTTCAAACAGGTTCCCATTCATGTTGGAGGCCCCAGAGCTGAATGCAGCGCTCCAAGTGGCTGCTCGAGGTGGGAGAGCAGAGCAGAGGAGGAGAATCCCCTCCCTTGACCAGCTGGCCACACTTCTCTTGATGCAGTCCAGAAAGCCAGCTGTATCCTGGGCTGCATTGCCAGGTCATGCTGAGCCTCTCATCAACCAACCCCCAAGTCCTTCTCCCCAGTGCTTCTCTCTGCTCAGCCTGTTTTTCTGCTTGGGATAATAACTGACCTGTTGAACTTCATGAGTTTTGCATGGGCCCACTTCTCAAGATCCCTCTGGATGGCAAGTAGTGTAACTCTGACTATATTCTTCACAATTTAATAACAGTGTAATATTAATTCTTGTATTACAGTAATGCCTTGAAATTTTATCAGTAGTTTATGAGTGTCACGTATCTTAAAGAGTACTGTTACTTTTCTGAGCATTGATACCTTAATCTCGATTTTATAGTTAAAACAGTCTAACTGAAGAATTTGTTCTTGCTAAGTAAAAACGTTGTTAAATGTATGCTTTTGAGTATAGACAATGATTTTCAATACAATGAAAAAACCCCACATTTCAGTAAAAAGTAGCCTTTTTATAGTTCAGAAGGACTACTTGCGAGGAAAGCAGGTGAAAGCAGCTAAAATAAATTCATAATTATCAAACATTTACCTTGAATACATCATCAAAATGCTGTCTGAATCTGAATTTTAGACTCTATTACTGCAATATAATGAAAAAACACTCCCTCAAGCTTCACCATGGGAAGTTTAGATTGGATGTTAGGAAAAATTTCTTCATCAAAAAGGTTGTCAAGCCTTGGGACAGGCTGCCTATGGAAGTGGTAGAGTTGCCATCCCTAGAGGGTGTGGCACTTAGGAACGTGGTTTAGTGGTGGACTTGGTAGTGCTAGGTTAAGTTGGACTTGATGATCTAAACAATTTTATGGTCATATAAATATAAACCTGAAGGAGAAAAAAAAAAAAGGATTATTTCAAACCACAGAAGAAATACATGTAATCAATACAATAACAGAGGTGTATATGTGGCTGGAATACTGGTGGGCAGCTGATCTGGAAGTTTCAAATGGGCTGATCACCACATTTGTAAACTCATTTTTCATGCAGAGATGTAATAGATTTTGTCTAAAATAGAATCAATAGGGCAAAAGACCAATCATAACTTCTTCATGGCAGAAATCCTGTCATAAAATGAAAACTAATTACATTGCCTAGGGCAAGAAATATCTGATTGGCAGAACTGTTTATATTCTAAACATCTAGTGGTACTTAGACCATGCAGTGACTCCATAGTTCCAGATTTATTCACTAGCCTTGGAACAGACAGATTACTCATCCATTTCTACTGGAAGATCTTGGGGAAAGGAAGGAGGAGCTAAATCTGTCAAAATTTTCTTGTTCTCTTTCAGTGAAAGGTTTTATTTGAAAAAAGTCTTGAACATCATTATCTCCTGAGCAAGAACTGATTTGAGTAGTAGAAAGGTTGATTTGAGTGTACTGTTTAAATCAAGTAACCCTCAGAAATCAGCACTCTAAAATGCTGACATTAAACTCTGATTTAATTGAGCAGCTGCTACAAGTGAATAGGAGTTGAAATAGCTCAGCACTTTGTTTGACAGTTCTGCATGTACACAATAGATTTGGCTCAACAAGAGCATTTTTATTAAACAATGCCTTCATTTGCAGGTAGATGCAGCATATAATTGTATCATACTCAAAATATAAGCACATTAGCTTACAGTTCTGCATTCTCAAGGTCTATGGCACAGGTATAAATATTGTTATATGGCTGTTCTTTCAGCCTCAGTACATGCAGAACACATCATAAGGCAGATCTTAATAACGAGATTCAATGCTTTAGGTATTTCTTTTTCTGTGAAACTCTTGGATCATGTTTTGATTAGTTTTGGTTTTTTTGAAACTTAAAAAGTTCCAAGAATTATGGGGATGAAGAATGTAAAGGTACAAATGAATACCACAAATCAAATGTCTTTTTCAAAAAGAAAGAAAAAGTAAGTTTTGCTGGAAGTCTGAAGTGACCTAGTCGGTTCAAAGGTTGAGTCGGGTATCGATGTTGGCAAACCCTCAAAGGAGGGCACTGGGACGTGGCTGGCTGGCACAAACAAGGGTGGTGGCACCCCACGGCAGGCAGGGACACTCGGAGAGAGACAGGGGTCAGGAACAGCAAAACCACAGAGTGTCACGGCTGGTCCTGTTTTACACTTACAGTTGTGACAAATATGGCCAGGAGAGCAGCTCCTTTACAAGGCCTTTAGTAAAGACAGCTCTGGGTGGGGAGCCCGAGGGGTCGCGCACACCGCCGCTGCTCCCACAGGACGACGCTGAGGAGGAAGAGTGCAGCTTTGTTTCTCGGCAGAGCTGGGCCTTCCGTCCTCACGAGAGTCCTTATAATGGTAATATTGGCTCGTAGCCCAGGAGTATCCTCTAAGCTGGGTACGATCAAAATTATGGTGACAGGACGGGATCCTGCTCTGGTCAAGAGTGGGTGACTTAGTGTGGTTCTGGTGGGTTAAAGTCAAAGTTTATGTGCTGGTTTGTTGTTTTGAGAGGGTTCATATAGTTCCCACAGCCTCTCATCTCAATTCAGTCCGGGTGCACGTCCTCCTGGGAGCAGGGGAGCAGGGGAAGTGGTTCCCGACGGAGAGCGGCACAAATACAGGGTATGACGGGGAGAGATACAAATACAAGGTAAAATAGTAACATCTAACCGCGGCAACTAAAGGCAAGTCTTAGAATTCTAACATTCAGTGTTTAACAACAGACTAACATGGGGTACAAATACAGAGTATGACGGGGAGAGATACAAATACAGGGTAAAAATAGTAACATTTAACAACGGCAACTAAAGGTAAGTCCTAGAACATTAACATTCAATGTTTAACAACAGACCAACACTTCAAATTAAGACCTTATCAACTTCTCTAACATCAACTACCAATTACTACTCTGAAAAAGAGCTCTCATCTCCAGGATTTCATTACTCACACAGTGGAAAAAACATCTTCATATCTGCGGCTGTGAAAAGATTTAAAGGTGAGGAATTGCCTTGATTTTCACGCTTGGGAATTCTGAGACAGGAAAGCGGAAAGTTCATAGAAAGCGTTGCAGTACGTGGTTGTAAAGCCCCGCGCTTCTACGAAACACAACCAACTCCGCGGCCTGCGGGTGAGCCCGTGAAGATGAGCAGGTGGCCGTGAGCCTGCCCGAGGCCGGCCCGGTGGCAGAGGAGCGCCCGCCGGCCCGCCCGGCCCCGCCCGCGCCCCGCGGCGGCGGCGCGGCCTCTTTAAAAGGGGGCGGGGCCGCCCCAAAGTTTGCCCAAGTTGCGGCGCGGGCCGTCGGCGCGTGGGTCCCGGCCCGGCCATGGCGCCCCCCGGCCGGTAGCGCCGCCATGGACTCGCTGACCGCCCTCACCGGCAAGGGCGGCCGCCTGCTCCGCGGCACCGCCAGCCGCCTCTGGGGCGCCGTGCCCGGCGGCCTCCGCCACGGCCGCTGCCAGGATGGCCGGAGCCGCGGGGAGCCGGGCCCCGCTAAGCCGACGCCAGGTACCGCTGGGGAAGGGACCGAGGGCTTGGGGATGGCCGGGGGTAACGGCGGGCAACGGGCGGCCCGGGCCTCCCCGGGCAGCAGGCTCGGCTCCTCGCCCCTCCTGAGCCTTCCTGGAGTGCGCGGGCTTCGGGGGGAAGCCGGAGCAGCCGGGGCAGAGGATCCCTTCTGAGCCTGGAGCGGCCCCGCCGTGTCCCGGGCTCGCAGCCGAGCCCGTCGGGGAGAGGGACCGACAGCGGCTGGTGCCCCGCTCCGGGCGGCTCCGAGCGGCAGTCGGGGCAGGGCGAGAGGGAGGAGGCGGCGGGGGAAGGGGGCGCGGGGCGGGGAAGGGCCGGCACATGGGCCGGGGCCGGGCGCTGCCGGCGCCGCGCCCCGGAGCGGTTGCAGCGGGGCTGCGTCTTCCAGCGGCAAACTGACTGAACGTCTTCCTGATTTCCGTGACACAGCTCCTACACTTCCTTTATTAACTTCCCTTTCCTGGTGTTTTTGTAGACCAGGGTGTAGGAAAGCACCTGGGACACAAGCTCCTCAATTGGCGATGTTCTTTGTCTGCGAGGTTGCCTCTGCCTCTCAGGTGCTCCCGAGGAACAGGCAGCAATACTGGGCAGTAGGCTCGGGGATGCTAAGGGCAGAAGTAGTACCTCTGCCACTTAGTGGCCAAACAGGTCAGTCAGGAGACAGCAGTGGGTGACTCCTTGTCCTGTGCCTGGGAGGAGGAGGGCTGCTTTTGTCATCTCTTGTCTTGATAATGCTGTTGTGGCTGTTGGTGTAGGTATTGTAAGTATCTGATGGGAGCGCTTATATTGGCAAGAAATACCGCGAAAACTGGAGGGTTGGTCAGTAAATGCACGCACCCTTGTTCAGAAGAGGAGCACGCGGTGAGAATTCTTAGAGAGGTAATGCTATGGATTGGGATTTAAAAACAAGTCATGACATAACTAGTAAGAGCAGCATGATCTAATGATTGCTTGGAAAGAAAAAAAAATATGAAGTTAAATTTATGAAAGTGCTTTGTAATAAATAAAGAGGAGTATATAAGGAATAGTAAGTATTTTCCTTTTTTCTGTTTTGAGAAGCTCTGTGTGAAGTGGATGAATGAATGTTTGTTGTAGTCTCTTGTTGAGGTTGAAGTCAGGTCTCTACTGAAATGAATATTAAAACACATTACGTTTCTTTGTTATTGTAGGTTATTATGGAAGAGTAAAATAGTTGTTTTCCTTGAAGGGAAACTAGGTCTGCTACTCAGTGTGGTAGGCGAGGTAATAGGAATGCCTGTGCAGCCAGTCAGATGTAGATGTTTTTTCCTTGCGTGCATTGGGTCACAGTTCTTGCACAGAAAGGATAATTGGTAACTGGCTATATTTACATTGCCACTCTTTATTTATTTCATGTCCCTCCCCACAGCATACCCAGGGAATGATAGCGACTATAACTTGTTTCTCAGCAGTGAAATGAAGTGCCTTGAATAAGGCCTCTGCAAACAGTTCAAGGCTTTTTGACAAAGATTGCTTACACTCTTTTTGCAGAACCAAAATGGCAGTAAAATGCTTTAGCATCTTTTGGCCTTTTAATCTCTTACAAGGCCTTGTGTTCAGCTGTTAGTATAAAGTGTCTCCTGTGATACATGGGATTTCTTGGCAGGAAAGGCCCTGTTTTCCCCCCTTCTTCTGGGAGAAAGGCTTTCCTCAGACTGCATTGTAATGTTCTGGGTTTTATTTTCCTCTAGCTTTGAGCAGAAAATGTGTTTTCATGGATGCTTTCATAATATAATGCTTAAAATTTGTGTTAATGATAAGTTCTAGAATGCAGGGTGAGTCTCTGTGTATATGGACTTTAATGCACCTTTTTCTTCACCTAGACGAAGTATGTGCAAGGCAAGTAGACCTTGGCCCTCCTGTGCTGCCATCCCCCCTTCAGAGGGTTTCTGTCAGCTATGGGCAAAACCAAATTCTTGTGACTGTAGAATTCTTCTGTCAAGCGTTTTGCTGGATGTCACAAACCACCTGTGCCCTGGTAATGGGTGCTGTGGAAGCTGTAACAATGACTACAATGTTACATTTAAAATCAAACCTCTGTTTTAATTAGAGATGGGTCCCCTGGCATTAGCTTAAGACGCAATGGCAGATTCTAAATGCTCCAAATGCTTAGTCTGTGCAGTGTCCTGAATCCAGGCCTACCTATTACTGTAGTTTGTCCTCCCCACTTAGGGCTTTCAGTGTTTTTTTTGTGGTTGTTGTTTGTTTGTTTTTTGGGTTTTGGGTTTTTTTTGGTTGGGTTTTTGAGTGGTTCGTTTGTTACTGTGCATTACTTGTTAAGAGAATAGTTCTTCATAAATGCCTTAAAACCATGTTTCAAATTCTTTGAAACAAAAACCAACCTTTTTTAGCTTCTACAATGAGGTATCTCAGTTTAATTAATGTAATATTAATAATTTTACCCTTACTGTTTTCATGCTTGTCTTTATGAGCAGTTGAACAGCTTTTCTGTCAGATTTCCAAGTTCAAGGAGGCAGGTCTGTTCAAGTGCTGTGCTTTAAATCACTTCTTTGGACACATGCAGAGCAGTCTATAGTATTTCTTGGTAGGGAGAAAGTACACACTGGAAGACTGAGTAGTGCCATGGGAGGCTGTAAACCTGTTTATCCAGTTTACAGTGTTTGTGTCAGCAGCCTAGTCAGTGAAAGAACTTTATAAAGATTTTCTGTCTTTTAATGGTTGTGATGGAGGATAAAAATGCAAATATAATCAGAAAGTCTGGCTTTAGTAAAGACACTCTCAATGTCAGAGTGTAAAGTTATTCTTTTTTAAAAATGCCAATAAACTTTGAAATATAACTTCTAAATATAATCTATTGATATTTTATAGGATGAGCGAATACATATGTATTCAAGCCTGGATTTACCTAGAAACTTTAGCTAGAACAGTGGTGTCATTTTCTTGATTATTGTTATGTACTGTAGATGTTAGCATGCTGAAGTTAAATGTGATTTTAGTTGCTTTGAGATGCAGCTCAAGGCTTTAGGCAATATGTGATTAAGAATTATCTTTTCTGCAGAATTAACTTGAAGGTTCAGTTTAATTTGAGTCTCATCTATACAAACCTTTTACTTAAATGAACTAGCAGTGCATCCCATACTTCAGTCTGCTTTGCTGTGCAAGGAGAGTGTGACCAGCAGTGAGCAACATGGTTTTGCTTCTTTTCTGTGATGCTGCTGAGGCCATACATTGAATGTGCTCTTTGGTTTGTGTACCACGTTCAGGAGAGCTGCTGAAGAGCTACAGAGGGTGCAGCCAGTTTATCTGGGGGCACAGTGCATGCAGCTTGTGAGGAGGGGTTGAGGGAGCTGGGCTTTAGTGATGCAGAGGGGAGACCAAGATGACTTGGAGGCAATCTAATTACCTCCTGTATCTACCTAGAGGGACACTCTTCTCAGTGCTAGGAGATCAAGGAGGAGGAGCAGCCATGAGTTTTAGCTTAGGGGGTTCAAATTGGACAATAGAAAAAACTTCACACAGAGTGGTCCATCACTGGGGCAGCTCTAAGCTGACCTGATTTGATGTTGACAATAATTCTACTTAAAACTGGAGGCTGGAGTAAATATATTCAAGAGGCTTCTCTTTTGAATAATCATTTGATCTGTGAGGATATACTTTTGTACCTGGAGTCTTATGCTTCTTCCCTCCTAGATATTTTCATCTCACTTCATGGAGGGAGAAAATACACTGCACAGATAGTGCTGACTTCTTGCAGTGTGTCTTTCATTAAGTGCAGAAGTTAAATAAAAATCAGTGATTCAGAGACTCCTCTGAACCAGTCTGTCAGGGAAGTTCTTATAGCTGCCTTCTATTAAAATTTTTGTTGTTGTTGTTTTTCTCCCTCAGGTTCAACTTGATTGTTCAGTTCTGAACCATCTGGCCTATGGGCTTATTTACATTTCTTTCATACCCGCTTTGGAGTCTTGATTGGTAAGGTTACCATACACAGTACATCCGGTAAACTCTGCGACTTGTCAGTCCTTGGTAATACAGTCAAGGCAGCAGCAGTATGTTAGAAGGATAAATGTGCAGTGGCAACTTAAAATAGATTTCTCAAATCTTGCTATAAAAGTTAGTATCTTTCTTTCTAAAAATCTTGGAATAAAGCAAATATAAGAATAAGGCAGATTACTTTCTCCTTTCATCTTTATTCAGTACCTAATTTTTAAGAAATTACCAGGTGTATGATAAAGTAGGGAAGAGGATTCAAACTGGGGAGACGCACTTCTGTGAGTTTTCTTGTACACACTGTTCCGGATGAAGCACATATGAAATGTACCAACACCCTTTACAAAGACGCTAATGCTTTGCTTTCATGGCTGAAAATAATTCAGTTGGTACAGGCATAAGAAGCAAATGTGATCTTGGAATGTATCGGGCTGGTGACTCAGTCATCTTGTGATATGTTAATGTATGCACAAGCTCTTCTTCAGACTTCTGTGCTACTAGTGTACAGGATTTCTTGAGTATTCCCTTGGTGCATGTGATGTTAAATGATCTTTTACTTCAGATTCTGCTTTGTACTGTTGCATCTTTCCCTGCTTTTATTCCTCCAAGCTTTGGAACTTCAGAATTCATTGTGTGTCCTTTTACACAGCCTTTGCTGTTGATTGTCCTATTGAATTTGTCTGCTGATGTGCAATTGTACTGTGTTAAAAACTACTCCATTGGGATCTCATTAATATACCTCTCCATTCTCCTGATTTGTATTTCTCTCCTCTTCACTGAATCTTTTGCATATTTCACAATTCTTTATCCAATTTTTGCTGTTCAGCAGGATTCTGATGTATCAAATGTTTAACTGAAGTTTAGTATATATACTATATACAGCAGATGACTGAAACCTGTTTTTTTTTCTGGTGTCCTTTGACTGTATCAAATTTTTGTTTTACTGTATTATATTAGTTGTGGTTTTATCTTATATTTTCTGGTTAATTTCCGTTCCTAACATTCAAACAATTTAGAAGGTGATATTTTATTGAGAATCTGCATACTCATAGCAACTTTTCAGGTCACTACATGTATGAATAATAACTTTCTGTTCATCAGCAAGCAACACACCTTATGTTATATTTGTAAATCTCCCTCTGGCTTGGTTTGATGGGGTGGCCTTATGTATCTGTATTGCCTGCCAGAAGAATGGAAGGAATCATAGTTACAGATAACTCAAATTGCAAGTGAGGTTGTCTAACCCTGCTAAAAGTGGGAAGGTGATGACTTCAGGCTAGGTTTCTCAGTGCTTTATTCTGCTTTGGAAATGTCAAGAGATGGAAACTGCACGGCTGCGCTGGTCAATTAGGGTTTTTTGCCTTCTGTCTACTCAGAAGAGCTTTTGTTTCTTTTTTGTCTGTTACCGTTTGTTCTCCTGCAGTATATCACTGGAGAGACTGGCTCTGTCAGCTTGACATCTCTGGGAAAGCTATGTAGAAGGTATAGGATGGCTGCTGTTACAGTCCTTCACAACCACTTCTCCTTCAGACTGGAGAGGCTCTGTTTTCCCGACCTCTTCTCACAGCCCTCGACTACCTTGGTGTCCCTTCACCAAAATAGTTTTGTTTATCTGTGCCTTCCCTATATTGAATGTGGGCAGGGGGAGGGATGCTAGAGCCAGTATTCCAAAGTCATTGCGGTGCAAGGATAATAGGTGTGCTCTCAGTCTGCTGACCTCTGTTCATAGTAATACAGCTGAGGATGCTGTTGCATCCCCCTTGTTTCCAGGTCATGCTTCTGTCTCCTGTTTTGGCTTCTGCCTACCAAGACCCTTGGGGTTTTTTTTTTTTTTTCAGCAGAGCTGCTCCTTGGCTGGGCCATGCCAACTGTACAGCACCAAGGGTTCTTCCTTCCTGTGCAGAAGACTTGTCCTGCTGAATTCAATTAGGTTCCTTTCAGCTTGTTCCCCAGCCTGTCCAGGTCCTGCTGAACAGCAGCCCTGCCATCATGTATATTGGCTGATCCCCCATTTATCTGCAAACCTAATGCAATAAACTTGTACAGTAAGATGTTTACGGAGGCTCTGTGAATGACTCCACATCCACAGCAGATCCATTTGCATGTTAGCAGAGCAGTTGTAGTGCACAAGTCAGCAGGATAAGCTGACTGACTTTGAACTCTTAGAAAGGGGTAGGTATYGTGGGCTGAAGTGTGATAAGGCAAAGTATAAATTCTTGAAGATAGGTAAGGATATAATTTGATATTGCTGCTTGATGGTCAGACTGCTGATGTGATGTTGGGTGGGCTTGATCATGTACAACTAAATGGGCTTAAATATCTGAAAGAGGTGGTGAGTTATTGGAAAAGTTGACTTGCTATATCAATGGTGCAGACAAGATTTCTGCAAGTTTCCATTAAAAGATGTATTTGGACTGCAGAGAGATTTTACAGAAGGCGGAGATTGGAGTTGGTTGGTTTCTGATGTATTCAAGTGTATACATGTATATTGTAAATCAAACAGGAAAGGCAACTTACTGTTGGTTAAGACATTCTGTGGCATAATTTGAAAATTTGGTGAAGCATTTCTGTTTACTTTGAATATGAAATCCTATTTTAGATGAAAGCCCATGTGATGTACATATCAGGAGTATCATGCACAGAGCACATCCTAGCCACCTGGAGAAGTGTCCTGTCTTAAGTTTGTTTCTCTTCGATTGTTTTTATTCCTGAAATCATCAATTTATTTATTTTTGCCTACATGCTGTGCATCTGACTGGATGGCAGAGTGTTGTGTGTAAGGGGGATCACAAAATGAACTTGGATTAATACTGTATCTGTTGCAGGAAAAAGCTGTTTTGATGTGTTTGATGTGCTAATCCAACATTAGCAAGGTCTCGGATACATTGAGCTTGGGGGTTTGCTCGAGAAAAATGTGAACAAAAGCATCATGTGAAGAGCAGTGATAAGGATCAAGAGTTTTGAGAGCATGACTTGGCAAGACTGAATCAGAGCAGATAGTTGTTTAGCAAGAAGAGACTGAAGGAGGCATTATGACATTGCCTTGGTCTGAAAGCCTACCATTTTAGCTAAAAAACTGCAGACTACAAGTATCTTGTAGGCTACTGTTAGGGCCTCTGTTTCTGGTTCCTAAAATGTTGGAAGATAACTGTAGATAAAATTCCTGTAATTATTGTAAGCATATCTAAGTGCAGGAGGGGAGGAGAGTTAATGAGACAGTTGCTGGCTGAAATGTAGTCTCTGCTGTTAGGAGAGTCAGGTCACCAGGTCTTTTGGAATATAAAGATTTCCTACTTTAATCTCTTTTGTTTCTTTATGAATAAATTATAATGATCTAATTGTTATTGAGCAGAACTAATCTAATAAAGATGTAATATCTATGCTTCCTGTTTTATCAATTAGTGAGTTGTTTCCATGCACTGCTTAATAAAGATGTATTTGAAAATATTTCAGTCTACTTTTCTTACTTTGATTCATTACCCCATATGTGCTGCATATTTAAGATCCTGTGAAAAATTGTGTCCTAGACAAGAATTTGACAAAGTTGCTGCCTTTTCTTTTTTTTTAAACACCTGTACATCTGATGCACAAATGTGCAGTTCTTGATGGACCGTGGATGAATAATCTTTTTCTTACCTTCTTGATCATAATAAGCTTGATACTTCTAGCTCATTTATTAGTTTTAAACCATTTGCATTAATTGTGGACTTGTCCAGATTCTTTGCTTTTTCTCAGAGGATACTTGTTTGATTTATCAATTTATTTCTCTGGAAAAAGTTATTTTTGTTACATTGGAATGAATGGAGTTGCAGCTGAGAAACATTGCAAGTTGAGATTTAATCTTACTGTGCAGACAACAAGGTTAAAGTGAATACATTTGGCTCTGTGCAGAGCTTGAAGATCCTCCTAAGCAGTTCCTAGCTTGTATCCTTATCTTTACCAGCTCTTAGTGCCAGAACTCCGAAGGATGTGCTAAAAGCATCAGTAAACAGCAAATTGAAGGTCTGCAATTAAGCTGAGGTGGCATACTAAGAAATAAGAAATACCACTCTTGTCATAATAATTTGAGCTAGCAAGTGCCACAAGAATATTTTCAGTCAACCAAAATTCAGTGGCACAGGGTCATGTAGAGGCAGGTTATAGAAGGCCTCCTATAAATGTTAGGGTTTGACTTTAGTTGTTTTGAGTTGAATACCACTGAGTATTTAATATTTTAATGTCAAAGCTGCGTTATTGAAAACTGCATTTTCCTAAAACATAATATCCATAAGCCCTCCTGTGTAAGCATGGTGGAACAGTAAGTCCTCCTTTCTGTGTTGGACGATCATGTAATTGTTCTTATGCTGCAGTCATTTAACCTCAAGATTCTGAGCTTGTGCATTCAGACTAAATATTGTCATTTTGAACACCATGTCCTGCATCTTTCTAGTTCCAGTATTTTAAATCCTAGCTGAAATATTTTCTTGTCATTTGTGGATCTGGCATGCACTTTTTGACTTCAGTGTTTCAAGCTGTTATGGAGGCCCACCCAGTCCTGAATTAAAGTGTGAATCCTGTTGTTACAAAAAGTTTTGTCTTCTTTCTGCCTAAAACAGCACAGCTAAGAGCTCTGATAACATAGCACCCCAGATCCCATGTTAAACAAGTTACTTGGCTCTTGAGGTTGTGTTTAAGTGTGGTCAGTGGTATCAGGTTTTTCTTGGTGTGGTCTGTGAGCATCAACCTTTGTTAGCCTCACTGTCTTGCTGCTAGCAGATTAAGTAATGGTTGCATGTAACCTAACAAAATTAGAGCCTCTGCAACAGTTACCTGGAAAATAAGTAAAATGAAAGCATCAGGCTGACTCTTGTTGGGTCTGAGGACTTTTTAGACCGCTGCATTCTATGCTGGCAGTTGTTTCTGCTTGCATGTGCTTCCTAAAATGCTAGGGGCACTGGAATGGCTGAAAGACTCATTTCCTTTGCCCTCAAAAATGAATAGCTGGCTCATTTAGTGAGAGATAGAGGCTTTGTAGTGTGCCATCAGGGAGGTTGAATTCATATTGCCACTACTCTGACCTATTTTCACAGCTGAAATACACTCTAGTTTTATTTCTGAGAGGTTAGGTCAAAATTGATGTGTTCTGTATGAGCAGACAGCTCGAGCACTTGGGCTGTGGGCAGAGGTGTGGATTTTGGTAGCTTGGCCAGCTGGGTAGTCAGCACACAGGGAGCTCAGTGTTGCCTGCCTCCATCTCTTGTTGACTCAGGAGACTCACATCGTGTCGGGTTATGAAACACTTGAATCTGTGCCCATATAGTGAGGGGGAGGTAATGCCTTCACAGACTGAAGGAATGGAAGTGGGCACTAATGGGAAGGGTAGGATTTACTGCCTTAGGTGTGGGAGGGGGTGGGGGACATAAAAAACCCTAGCTGCAGACTATAAACTTCTGGAAAACTTGTGGGAGGAGCTCTCCGGGCTTTCCTACAAGATGCCTTCAGCAGGGACCTGTCTTCCCCACCTCTACCCTTTATTTGGTCTTACTTTCCTGAAGTTACCAGAGTTCTCTCAAATCTCTGAAGATCAAGGGCCTGGAATGGAAGCCATATGAGAAGTGGCTGAGGTTACTGGGTCTGTCCAGCTTGCAGAAGAGGAGACCTCATAGAGACCTACAGCTTCCTCAAGAAGGGGGAAGTGGGAGGGACTGTCACTGGTCTCTTCTCTCTGACCAGTGACAGGGCCTGAGGGAACACCATAAGGCCATCTGAAGGGAGGTTTAGTCTGGGTGTTAAGAAAAGCTTCCTCTAGCAGAGGATGACTGGGCCCTGGAACAGTCTCCCCAGGGAAGTGATTGCAACACCAGGACTGCCAGAATTTGGGCAATGCTCTCTGGCACATGATGTGATTCTTGATGTTGTTTAGGGCATGGCCAGGAGTTGGACACAGTTATCCTTGTGAGTCCTTTCCAACTCAGGATTTTTTATGATCATTCTGTGATTCTAAGTCTAAAGCAGCAGTGAAGATTCTTCTGCTGGGAAGAACAAATAATTTCCCATTCTTATTTCCGGCATAAGGAACCGAAGTGGGTATTTGTGCAGGACTTCATTCTGCTGCTCAGTTACTGAAGAGGGAGGAGATAAATTATCTTGACCTCTTGAGTGGCACCTGTCTACAAGCTCTTCAGACACTTGAACCAGTAAGAAGAAAAAAGAAAGTTAAAGTTGGGTTGAGAAAAAGACCCCACAAACTACGTTGGGCTATATACAACTGAAGTGTGTGTTCATATATTTGTAGTATGGGGCTTCTTTACTTCCATCTAATGGGGGGGAGGAGGGGAAAAAGACATCTTGTTCTGGAATAAGCGTTCTCCATTTATAGGTTATTAAGGCATGTATGGCATCCTGGATAAGATCAGTCTATTTCAGTTGCATCCTTTTTCTTTTTCTTAGGATTATTTGACCCAGACTGCTCTTGAAGGAAAATAATTAGGCTATTGGCAAAGCTTTGATAAGGGCTGAAAATTTTGGAACAGCTACAGTCAAGCAACTGTTAGGTTTTCTGTAGCTTGCTGTGGAGGCACCTGTTGTGCTGCAAGGCCAGGTAAAAAATTTGCTAACAAAATATTTGACCTAGACGAGGAGAATATTGGCTGCTACTAAGCCTACACACAAACTTGTGTATTTTATTGTTACTGAGTTGGCTTCATTCCCCTGAGAGACATTTGTAGTATGTTTAAACACTGTGAATATAATCAGAAATTAATGTTTCTTCCAGCTAAGTTCTAAAAAGCTGCTATTAGTAAATAAGGGAACAAGTACCCTTTAATGTACTGAATGAAGATAGTGGTGTGCAGAATTAGTGTATACATTTTTAGAATTGCTAGAAACTTAGAAGTAGGCTTAGTCTGAATGTCATTCTTAGCTATAAAAACATATAATAATTAACACCATCCATAGATCAGTTTTAGGTATGGGTGCATTCTTCCTCAGGCTATATAAAAACCAATGAATTAGACCAGAGTTTATATCCTTTTTTTATCTATATAAAGAGTACCATGGGAGATTATTTATGTTGGGTCTGCTAGAAATCACTACTTTGTTGTCTTGTGCAGCTTGTCCTATATATAGCAAATATAAGGTATTTCTGAGGTAGGTTTTCTGTTTTTTTTTTTTCAACATTTCATTTTGTTTCTTCTTCTTTGGCAGGACTTGCTGTGTAATTTGCATTGGGATTTCCCTGCCCTCTATATTTTGATAGTTTTGGCTATCCATGTAGAAATTTGGGAGGGAGTATAGGAAAGTTGTAGTGATACTTGTCTAGTCTCTTCCAGTGTCAGAGTTGTGATACTAATTAAATCTAATAGTTCACTAAGGATGCTGGTTTTTTATAGCATGTTTCCTTAGTACTTCAGGTGAGGCTTAAATGGATTACACTAAATATTCTATTCTCAATGTAGCCATGCTAAAATATTTTTTAAGAATACATTTTATAAGGTTTCTTGCTTCTATTGAATTTAGCTTGAAATATTTGAGTAAATTATGGTAAAAAAATTGAATGTATCAAAATGGGAGTATAACTAATCCTATTGTAGCATGAAAACTTAATGTCTCATTGATACAAGTATTTTGGGCTCCTTAATAGCAGATACTTGACTGTTGAAGGTGGAGGCCATGTGGTGGAGGAGATGAATTTAAAAAATCCATGTGTGTGTATAGATGCAGATATTAAAACTCTCACTTTTCTAGAAGTGTATATGCTTTCTGTTGAACCACATAACTACACAGGTGCATCGTGATTATCATAAATATCAAGCCAGTTAGTATAAAATAATAGAGCATACTTTAGTTACAGATGGTTGCTTGCTTGGCCTGTGAAACAGGTCATCAAAATACAGTGCCCCAATAAAAAGAACAGGTTTTACTTTTTATAATTTATGTAGAATCTTTAGTGTTAATTTACTAGTTCTGTGTGTTTACTACAGATAGGATAATTATGAATTTAATACTAATGCTCTTTGCTTTATAAAAAAGTTTTAAATACTCTGTAGTTATCAAACAGTGACAAAATATCTCCAGTGATTAGATGAAACATGCAGGAACTCTAGATCATCTCCCCTCAGATGAAAGCAGACTGGGTATGATACAAATCAAACACAGCAATTCCAGAAATGTTTCTCGCCTGATGGGTTCAATGTCCTATTTAGTCTTCATTAATTGTTTCCTGGATAGCAGCAAGTACTTCTGCAGTTAGATGGTTTCCAGTTATCAGTTGTTTGTATTGGTCAAATTCTTAAAGCGTTGCAGAGGAATGAAGTCCCTATTTTAGCAGCTGGTGTCTGTTGGAATCAGCAGGAGTAAGCTGTGTAACTGGTGGATTAGATGTCTGCCCACGGGGCTGTAGTCAGCAGCCTGTGACAGTACTGAGAGAGGAAAATGAATTTAACACACGCATTGCCTCAATTTTTTTCAGATGCTGGCCAGAAGAAGACCCCAGACAAGAAAGATGGGCGACGAATGTCTTTTCAAAAACCTAGAGGGACTCTTGAATATTCTGTAAGTTACTGCTTTATTGTTAGAATGTTACTGCAAAGCAAATGCAGCCTAAAAAGTTGTGTTACAAAGTATAAGCAAAACTGTAATGTGTATTGCCTTTAATGTTAGAATTCTGTGTATCTCATAGTTTAGTTTGATGGAAATTAAATTAGGGAATTAGCTAATAGTACTAATACTGTTTTTCCCCTTTAAGTGCCTTTTTTTCCCTTAGAAATTCCAAGCTAATCAAACTGTTGACTGGTTCACTTTTAGGTAACTAGTTAGAAACAAATAACAATAGTTATATAATTATGTGCAAGTTCTCTGCTTTCAGCATTATTATTAAACTGTTGCTATCAGGAGAAATAACAGGATAAAGTTGTGAAGGGAAGCTGCATCTTGAATACTGAATACTGACTTCCTGGTATTCTTAAAATAATTGCCGTAGATCTGTGCCTTTTACTCTATAACTCAGTTGCTGCATCAGTATCTGAAAATGGAGCCTTTCTCTCCCTGTTCTGTTCTTGAAATGACCCTCAAACTGTGCTGCAGTCAGCTTTCATATTTGTGGTTACTAAGGGAAACAGAAGTGAGAAGTATCTGTCTTGTGTTATGTACTGGAAATACAATTAAGCCTATAAATAATGCTTATAGAGTTGATGTTAAATTAGGGAGGGTCTGCCACAGTTATCTTTGAATGCTTTTGAAGCTGGACATGATAAATAAAAATGACAACTGCTTTATGAAAAGTCTTTTTTTGACCTCTTGGTGTTCTCTTACTCCAAGAATAAGAGATAGGGGGAAGACTTAACTCTGTTACATTAAGCCAAGCTGTGATAATTGCTTAACTACTGAGAGGGCTGTGGTAGTCTTTTGGATAGAGACAGAGTATGTGTGTAGTGGAGCAAGAAGCATTTCATTAGCGTGGCTTTTATTGGAGTTTGAATGTAATTCTAGCCTGCTCTAAAGACTTCCTTGAAGTTGAAATTCAAACCAGAAATTCCTTCTGCTTAGATTCTAGCAATTGAAGAATGTTAATGTAAATGTGACTGTTGTTGATGTTATATTAACTCCATTTGGTCTGAAATACTTGGGAAAAACAGTCAGGTGTAGCTCTGTATTACTGCCATCCATACTCAGTAAATCCAGTAATTTGGCTCTTGCCACCGTGTGAGTGCTTTTAGTTTGGTATGTAACATTCCAGGCAAAGTAAAAGCAACACGAGCTTTTTTAGCTTAGTGTGTGTTTGTGTCAAGTTGTCATGTAATTCTGCAGGTTTTTGTGTTCCAGTAGGTGGAGTTTTAAATCCAAAAATAGCTTTCTTAATACGTACTGAAGTATGCATCACTTCCTTGTGAGTCAAAAAAGATGATTCACATGAATCAAAGGCTTTTTGTCATTAAACTTGGTCCACCTTCTAAAGGAGCCTGTAGCATGTATGGAAGATGGTGCATTTCAGCTTCACAAATACTGTATTCAGGTCTTGCTGTACATTTCACTCATGAGGCTCATGAAACACTTGAGTAGCATCATGTTTGGTTAATATTCTGTGCATATATTTTAATAAAATGCACGGATATAACCTTTAGGAACTGAGCTTATGCTCACTATAAGAGAGGTCTGGTAGCTGTTGTGGTAATTTGCTACTGTTATAATTTATTACTTTATTATGTGTGAAGAGGTGAACTTGTGTCTTGTTTCTGACTTCATCCTACGTCCTGTCACAGTGACAACACGTGTGCACACACGTGTATTTATATACCTGCATGTGTTGCTTCTTTGAGAAGTAATAATGAGTGAAGGCAGAAACCAGACTCCCCCTCACCTTCCAGCATTGTTGAAGTTAGTGGGGTTTTTTGCCTTTTTTAAGATAATAGTTTAATATGTTAATTTTTCCACTGGCTACATGGTTTTAGGACAGAAGGTCTTATTTGTATTCATGAAGTTTGGAGTGAGTTGACATCTCACTTGGGCAAACTATGGGGTTTTAATAGGAAGTAGACTTCACACCAGAATTTTTTTAGAAAAAAATTACTATGGGACAAATGAACAATAAAATAAATTTTCTCTTTAAAGCTAAAGACAGAATACAGTTAATGTTTAAAATTTTAATTTAAATTCCCAAGGCATGAAAACTTGGACCTGCTGTTCTGTATGTGGCAGCAGAGAGGAGATGTCAACAGATATGGTACTAATGAATGGAAGTAAGTCCTGAACTGCCCCTAAAGGATACAGAAAAAACTGGTTCATTTTTGCTGGTACTGCTTAGACAGTAAACAGATATCTTTTAATAGAGTTTATCTTTTTCTCAATGTGAGTCAGCATATTAGATGCAAGTTGATATTGTCTGATTTTTCAGAATTCACAGTTGCTGCTCAAGCCATATGTTTTCCCCTTCAGCCTTTTGTGTTCCATATTGTACAAACACAACTGGTGCCTGCCTGTAGGTGTCAGAAGAGCCAGCTACGGGTGAATAATGGAGCATGAGCAGAGGGCTGCTTACTGACACCAGTGATTGTCGCATGATAGCAGGCTTGTGACTTCAGTGAAAGCCTTCTAACTGCTCTTCCTTTTGAGGAGAAGAAAGAAATAATTGTGGTTCTTTACAGATAGGTTTGATTTTTGTTTAGAAAAATGTTTGTAAGTGAGTAGTTGAAATGGATGATGTGGTTAATGAGTGTTGGAGATCTAATCTAAGATTTCCCTTTGTCTCTCTGGAGATTGAAGGGTGTGCTCTCCTGAGGCAGTGAGTAAGTACTTAATACACAGATTATGTTGTCCAGGTTAAGGAAGAGCCCAATCAATTCCTGAAGGTCACAGAAGCCTTTAGTAGACTATAGCCTTGAGACTAAGTTTTCTGCCTGTATGTAGAGTGCTAAGGGTTCTCTTCTGATGCCACTAGTTCTATTGCTATTGTAAGCCTTTACATACTGTTCAGAAAGCTACACACT
Source organism: Cardinalis cardinalis (assembly GCA_014549065.1). Lineage (NCBI taxonomy): Eukaryota > Metazoa > Chordata > Aves > Passeriformes > Cardinalidae > Cardinalis > Cardinalis cardinalis. Next base: position 622,470 of record JACDOX010000012.1, on the reverse strand, counting down.
TAGGAGTTTTGGTGATTTTTATTTTTTTTTAATTTCTTGTCTCTTCCATTTCAAACCCAAGGAATGTGTTCTTTTTTGGTGGCCACTTTTCTTTGAGCATGCTATTGTCATAATCTTTTAAGTTGCTTTGGAGAATATTGGAAATGTAGATCCTAATGGTGATGTTACTTCATCTGTGTCTTTCACTAATTATTCTTGATGCTGATTTTATGATATTTACAGGGTTTGTAATTTTATGAATTAGGTCTGTTAACAATTATTTAATATAGTCATAATTGGTGTTTCTAAAGGCTTGGGTGCAGTGCCAAAGCTGTGTTATTTGCTCCCTTTTGTTCTCACCCTTTTTTTTTTGGCTTCCTATCTATTTAATTTTGTTAGTTTATTTTAATGCTCTTAAACTGTGTTTGATTTTCTGGCTCTTGGACAACTGGTGTTGAAATAAAAAAATAATTATTTCTGCACTCTGATTCATATGTAATTGATGTTTAATTTTTAATGGAGGAATGAGTGAATTCTGACTGTTGAGATGCAATTACAGTAAAGTTCATTAAAATACCAGTAGAATAGAGTTTTTAATAACTTTACCAGCTGTTCATCTGAGGGAAATGAAGGTAGTTTGAACCAGAGATAGTGGTGGCTGAAGTTCTCTGTTTGCTATTATACATAAGTGCACCTGTGAAACATGGGTGCATTCTCAATGAATATTTAATATTCAAATATTTATGTAAGATTTTTAACATTCAGAATACCATTTAAGTAGCTCCCTCAATATATAGGAAGTTTATTGTCTGAGAGGGAAGGAATGACTTCTTGCCTTCTCTTGTAGTAGTGAAGTGATAGGGGAAAAGCTGGGAATCCACGGTATGTGGGGGCACTGTTTAAATCTTGTTAGTTCTGTGCTTTTCTACAAAATTATTCTTTTAAGTTTTGCCTGTTCAGATTCTACTTTTTAGAATAGTAGAGGGCCTGAGAACTGGAAAATAGGCCTTGCAATCTAGGAAGATATTTCAGGAAGTCTCTATTATGTGAACAGTGTCATTGTTTTGAGAAGGTATCTCTGCTGGTCCCTGAAGTCCCATGTAGTGTGGAAATTTGCCTGTGCAAACTTGACAGCCAAACAAAAAGGAAGCTTATACTTGCCAATGTGTTTGTCATGAGTGAGAGAAACCCTTTAGTTACCAAGCTATTTCACAAGGTGTTTTTATTTCAGAAGGTTGTAAAGAATGAATCCACACTAAAAAGGGCTTAAACTTCGTGGTTTGAATACTTTTAATTTGTTTTATGTCATAAGTTAGTCTAAAATCTCACCTGCTTCAATGATTAAGTGATACATAAGAAAGATTTTCTTAGCAGCTGTTGCCCTTCAACATTTATGTGAGCGCAAACTTAGGTAAAACTTCTGAATTTCACTTCACAGTTTGTTTTAGCAAACGTTGTGTATCATGTAGAGCTTCTGATGGAAACCTTACTGTTCAATGATTTGGTGGTTAGTTTTGTTATGGGCTGTGGAGCATGTAGTACATATCTGGTCTTGTTACAGTCCTGTTCTGATTTCTGCTGTAGTACAGCGTGAAACATGGCATATGAAAATGCTCTTCTCTTTTTATATCTCTGATCATACAGTACTGAATGACTGAGAGCTACTACAATGCAGTTTTCCATACTGGAAATACTAATGTAGAAGGATGTTTGCTGCTTTGTTTAGCTTATTGGCTTTGTGTATAAAAAAAGTCTCAAAATAGGTTTCTAATCCTATCTTTAAAAAGTTAATTGCCTTTTCTTTGGCAATGCTTATATCTTTTTGTTAGGGAATCTAGGTTGAGAAGTGCATCTTTACAAAATTATATGGAAAAGAATTCTCTAGCTCTACTTACGTTTAGCTGCAAATACATCTCAGCTCATATAGCTTCATCTTGTCTTAACTGATAAAATCTATTTTTTCCTCGGGTTTATGAAGTCTTGTGCCATTATGCAGTAAACCTTTTGGTTGTTTGTTTCCTTGTAACCCCATTATTACTAAGGCTTTGAATTCTCTATTCTGAAATAGTCTTTCTGCGTAAAACATTTTTCCTTTTACTTTTTTCCAGTAGGTAATTTTGACTGCATTTTGGGAGATGGAGGTCAGAATCTGAGCTTGAAAAAAAATACTTTCCTTGGTTGAGAATCACTTTCTCAAAAAGCTTATGCTCCATCTGCTGTCATAGTAATTGACCTGCTTTGCTTCAGCATTTTTGCATTTTCTCAGTGATGGATTTTACCTGAAAGTCAGGGTCTAACAGAAACTTATTTCATTAGTAAGAGGATGTGTTTATAGAGAGAACTCTTCAGCTTTTCTGTAGGTGAAAAGTGGAGAAAAGCAGTTGAAGAGAGGGAATGAATCATTCTGTGACCCCAGTCAGTGGTATATTGCCCAGTGGTAACCAGCAGAGCATTTGTAGATCAGAAGTTCTGGTGCAATAGCTGAGCTGACTGCTCAAACTGTGTGACTGACACTTCTGGCCGCTGGAAATAAAGTGGGCAGGCTTGTGCTTTTACATGGGGTTGCAGTAGACTAGTATTTAGGGAGTAGGTATGTTTTTTGTGGTGGTTTTGTTGTTTTTTGGGGGGGTGGGCGGTCATAAGAAATGAAGATATTCAAGTTCATCAGAATCTTGGTAAATCTACACATGCTAAAATATGTAAGCCACTATTTGAACAAACTTCTTACAGGTTTGTTTTGTTTGTTTGTTTTTCCCCAATTGATACAGGTGGAATCAAGAGATACTTTAAACAGTATTGCCTTGAAATTTGATACAACACCCAATGAACTGGTTCAATTAAATAAGCTTTTCTCCAGAGCAGTCGTTCCTGGACAGGTACTATTACACTATATATGTTACTTATCCAACAAAGTCCTCTTTTACTATATTTCTCATTCCTACCAGAGCGCTAAAGTACTTCTCTTACTGATTTTCTTACTGGCTTTGTATAAGATTTTTTTCCTTTTTCTCCAGTCTATTCCTTGTGACTATTTAATAACTGCCTAAAAGGAAACATATAAGGAAGCTACCTGTGTCCCTTATATAAGATCAGAGGACTTTTAAAACTAGATGTACTCTTAATGGTACAATAATAACACTTTGATACAAGCCAAATTGTGGCTTTGCAAATATAGCAGGCTGTTTATGAACTCTAGCTCAGCAGACACACTCAGGGTAGAGCTTACAAACAACATTCCATGACTGTATATTACTGCCTGCAATTCTATTTTAATAAATTGAATAATGGTTATGTTCCACTCTGGAAACTTGATGTTTTTACCAGCAGTATTTGAATTACCATTCACTTATTATAGGTCACTGTTGCCTTTTTTCTCCCCTCCTGTTTTTGCCTTCTATTTTCACTTCTCCTTAAAAGCCAGGCCTGGAAACAAATGATAGGTCAACTGCGGTATCAGCCATTTGGTATTTGCCCTTTGTTTGATAAAGTTCTGTGTTCATTTTTGATTGCTGCAGAACTTTCTCTAGATAGAATTAATGCATATCATGGCTGAAATAATGTATTAAAAGTGTGAATACTTTCAGTTGAATTTTTTTTATATATTCAGTGAGTCTGTTTCCTTATTGCTCAAATAGTAGAGTCATAGCAAGAGAAATATTTGGACACATCTTCCTTGGACACTCTTATTTCTGTCATGCTGTATACTTTCAATGCTTTCTATCTGAACTTCTTCCTCTATTATTATGACTGAAAATCAAAATTATATCAATATAGCGTTTAAAACTTGAAGTGCTAAAATTTCAAGTGCTTTGTTTAGTATTGTTTTTTCTCTCAACTCATAATTTTTTTAAAAGCAATGGGAGCAGAAATGGTTTTGTGTAGCTTAATTCGAGAAAGCATAGTAAATATACCTTAACTGGTGGGAAATCTAAAGTAAATCTGAAAGCATAACTTAACTTCTAACTACATTATATCTTCTTTATAGATTTTGTATGTTCCTGACCCAGACTACATATCTAGTGTGGACAGCTCCCCCTCTCTAAGTCCTGTAAGTCCCCTATCACCTACATCCTCCGAAGCAGAGCTTGACAAGGCTACAGTAAATGTAGGTATACCTATTGTCCTTAAAATTAATTTTCCCTTACATATAAACGATACAAGATAAATGTTACAGATGCTATGCTTTCTTCTTAAACTATCCTTTTGTTTTGGGGAGAAAGTATTAGACAGTATTTGGAGTTGAAAGTAAAATTATTCATTTTAAAAAGTAAATACAAGATTATAATCTTTGTAAATTATAGTTTTCAATGTGAAAACTGATTTGAAGGCAAAGTACTTGTAGCAAAATACTGTCATTGCACACAGAAATCTTAAATAGTTACTGTTGCATTTCTGTATTTATTGCATTTCAGAGCTTATTAAACATTTGTCTCTAATCTTATTGATGGTTTTGGCAGACAAGATGTATTGGCAGGAATGCTTAGTTTCCCCCTGCTTGCTCTAGAGGTGTGGGAGAGGATTCTCTAGTTTCATGTCGCAAAATGAAGTTTAAAAAGGGGTTTCAGTGAAGGATTAATGCAGAATTAATTGTAGCTGACTTTTACTCAGTAGTTCTACATTTCCAGGCTTTCAAAATGCTAAAAATGTTTAGCCACCCGTGTTGTGCTGTAATTCAGCTCAAATGGAGAATTTTGGGTAGGAGTTGTTTTGTAGAAAGAGGTGTGTCTTTCCAGGAACACTGATTGCTGTCAGCAGCATCCCATAGGAAACAGTCCAGCCAAGAAGATTCAGTATTTGAGCCTGAGCTGCTCTGCAGTTTTTGCAACTATGATCTCATTTGGATGCTTCTTCATGCATCACCACTGTTCTTTTCCCAATTATCTTTTCCTCTCAAATAAGAAATTTTCTTGTTAGCATATTTTGACACTACTCAGTCAAACTGTCAAACATCTGTTCCAGGATTCTGTGTGCTTAAAATTTAGGAAGAGACTTAAAGCATTTACTTATTTGCTTATATGACTTGGTCCAGCCAAGTTTAAATATAAAGATTTTGCTTTGTTGCTGATATATAAAGATTTTGCTTTGTTGCTGATGAGGTTCCCAAGCTGCATTACAAAGTCTATGGTGGCCCTTCTACTGAGGATCACTGTTTGGTTTTGCTGTGATCTCTTTTCTCTGTCTTAGCATGCCAGTTCTTATGTCTGTCATTTGTGCTGAATAATTTCTTCTGTGTTTGATGGCAAACTGAGGGTGGTGTAGCACAGTAAGCAGACTCACCTGCAAGAATACATTTTTGTATAATATATTTTCTAGCTATATCAGTCTCAGAATATATTATATATTGTATAATATATTTACTAGCTATATGTTACATATTTTAACATATATTGTAATATATGTTACAATATGTAACATATATTGTAAGAAGTTACTAGAGGGAAAAGTTATCAATTTTACTATTGGAAATCTGAGCTTTTCCTACAGATTCCATGCCAAAAAAATACCTTATTCTTTATTTTGTCAATTATTTTGTGTATCTCTTAGCATATAGTAGATAAGGAGATGTAACTATATCTGTAATTTGTTCGAAAAATTTTGTTGACTATATGCTTATATGAGAGATAAAAACTTGAAAGTGTAGAAGAAACAAAGTAAATGAAAATACTTAAAAACCTCTTCTGCAAAAGATTTTTTCCTTTAGTGTGCTCAGTCCTCTGCTAGCAACAATTGGAATGTTAAATTTCATTTAACTGATGCACAAAATAGTTATGCAACAATAAAGTATCTTTTTACCTGTCATGGATCATCACAAGCAGTTCTTGAATGCTTCAGGGAAGGTCAGATGAGCGATGAGACAGTATATAATGTAATTATTTTTTTTCTGAGCCCTTTCAAAGTACATCTAAGGAAAGAAGAAATATTTGTCAGAAAATCAAGGAACAGAAATCACTTGTACTTGTCAGTGTGGTCTGTGTTCATTTGGTTTTGTTTTCAGTCTTCTCTAACAACTCAAAAAGTACTCAACTTCTATGTGAGCAGTTAAGGCTGGAAAGTTTTGTTCTTCATCATAGCACCTGTCTTTCATGGTTCTCTTTTCTCTTTTTGCTGATTGTTATCATTACGAAAAAGAGACATACTAGTATACATTCTCTAATGCTCTCTTGATTTCTGTCTTCTTTGACTGTCCCCCAGTTTTGACTCCAGATTTGCAGTTTAAATTTGAGCATGTTTCAAGGTAAAGATGTGTTTCTCTGCTTACATAATGTAAAGGAGTCTTCCCTCTGCTCTGGTCAATAGAATCAGTGATTTCTTGTTACAAATTTAATAAGAAGACTAACAAATATCTGAATGCCTGTTCAGTCAAAAATAAGCTGACATGTTCTATGTTCTTTTGTTTTATCAAAAATTGGAATAGCTTGCCACAGCCATGTGGCTAGACACAAACCAGCATGTGGCTGACAAAAGACCTGCATAACTTTTTGTCAAAGCTGGGGGGTTTTTGGTAGGTTTTTTTGTTGGTTTTATTTTTTGTTTTGTTTTATTTTTGCTACACCTAAGCTAAGATTTCATTGTGTATTTCAATAATTTTGTTGCTGTCAGTAAGATTATGTAAGAACTAGCCTAGATTTTGAAGCTTTTCTGGTGCTGCTGGATTTTTGAAAGATTTCTTCATTTCACAGTCTTAGGCACATATTTGAGAAGATCCTATATGCTTTGCTTTACCACTTCAAAATAATATGTAGTGACAAGGGCATCATCATTAAATTGGAAAGTGTACCATTGTGGTCATGCATCTCCCTGCCCCTCCCTTTCACAGGCCATACTGGGATCTGAGATTGTGAGAAATAGCTGGCTTATTCAGAGTGGGCTTGGATATCAGCTGAGCACTTTCAGAGCCACTTGCTGAGTTATGTGTCACAAGAGTGAACCTGTAGTTTTCAGTAGGAAGGCGTACGTAGAAGGAGAATTAATCTCCGGGGGTTTTGTTTCCTAATTATATCTTGATCAGCTTTTTCAGCAAAATTCACTTTGGTGTTCTGTACACTGTTTTGGTTTTTTTGGTTGATCTGTAATGAAGGTTGAAAGATGCTGGCAAAGGCTAAAGTAGTGCCAGAGACGTGATGAACTGAAAACAGATGTTCATAATGTTCCTAGATATGATTAAAGGCATTTATCTGCAATCTGTATTGGTGAATAGAACTGAACAGGAAAGCAGAAAACCAAAAGGAATATGGGAGTTCCCATTTCTAAAAATAGTAATATTTTATTAGTAACTAAAAATAGCAATTATGTATGAAATTAAAGCCTTTAGATGTAGGTGAAGCTCTAAAACAGGGTTTCTGTGCCTATAAAATAGGCTTTGGTGAAGTCTGTCTACTGTTTGTTTATCTTTAATTTGAAAAAAAATTTTTTCATTGTCTGTCCTGTCCTTAGGCTTCCATGTGCACTACTTAGTTGGATGTACTGGTAGATAGTGAGATAGATAACTCTATTATCTTCTCAGGGAAGTAATGAAGGTAATCCTCTGAAAGTTAATTCCAGGCATGTGAATGAGAACGATGATTAGAAACAGCCAAGGAGAATTTACCAAGGCTATATCATACCTGACAACACTGATTGCTTTCTGTGAGGAAATGACAGGCTCAGCAGATGAGGGAAGGCATGTTTCTTACCCTGGCTAGAGCCAGGCTCTTGACACTGTTCCAAAGCAGCCTTGTTAAAATGCTGGGAAAATGTGAACTGAATGGGTAGAGTAGAACATGGGCCAGAAACATTGCCAGAATCATTGTGTTCAAACCTACTCAGCATTTGTGTATGTGATTTTTTTTAAAATCATTTTTAGAATCATAGAATAGGTTGGGTTGGAAGGGACCTTAAAGCTATCCAGTTCCAACTCCTCTGCCATAGGCAGGGACACCTTCCACTAGACCAGGTTATTCACACCCCCGTCCAGCCTGGCTTTGAACACTGTTTGCTGTCTTGGTGGTCAGTTTCAAATCCTTGAGTCCCTGTTGGGGCAGTTCTTTTGTAATCTGTCCATCAGTTACCTGACTGGTCAAATTACACAGGAGAAAATCTCCAGAAGTCGATATTGAAAAAAGCAAGTTGCTAAGTTCTTCTTTGTTTCTTTCTATTTACTTTCAGGATTCAGATGGAGTCCAACAGAAGGAGTCAGCTGTCTCACCGGCACATGCATGTGTTCGTCCTTCAAGAGTGGTATCATCCACCTCCGAAGAGGAGGAAGCATTTACAGAGAAATTTCTGAAAATTAATTGCAAGTACATCACTAATGGCAAGGTACTGAAACATTCAGGTTTTACTGTTACTGTATAGAATGTAGTAATAAATCATGTTTAAAGTATAAACATAGAGTAGACTTTAGTCGGGGATGAATAGATGAATCAACTCACATACATATGTCTGTATAAATATACTACTTTTTTTAACTTACTGTTTCCTTTGGGTTCTCCAGGCCTCTTGTTCAGGACATGATTGATGCAAGCAGTTGATATGTGACAGACATCCCTGATGCTATACTGTTACATAAACCTTGTATGTTGAGGGCATGAGGTCTGTTTGTTCCTTATGTTAGTATCTCTCTTGGGTAATTTTCTTTATTTACAGTGGACAAAAATATGTATTAAACTGTGCTAGGAAATATACAGCTGCGTAGCTTTGCTTCCTTTTTTTTTAAAGCAGGACAGGGTGAGCAGAATAAACTTCTGATTCTGCAGACAAGTTCTGTATTGTTCACCATTTGGCTTGGTGTGGTGTGGTAGAAACCTTGATTTTGTTTTTTTCTTTGAAGCAGTTAGAGTTCTTTCAATAGCATCATTACACAAAATGCCTCAAAGTTAGTGACACTTAATTAACCTCTATTTAGCTCGTAAGTGCACAATTCTTGCACAGACTTCTAGGGACTGAGGTAGAGTGTTTTGACCTTATCTTAGAGAACTCTACCAAAAATCAAAATGTATTGCTCCACTACCTCAGAGAAAAATTATTAGTAGGCACTTTATCTATGCAAAATGCCTTCACTCAATGAATGCAATAAAATTCAAAATACTTCTAATATTTCTTCCTTTGCCTGAAGTTCAAGTGTGTATATGGAAATACCACTGTTTCTGTGTTGTTCAGTAATAGGTTTCCAGATAAGGTACACTAATGATAAACAGGTTAATAAAAATCTCCTGAAACTGTGATTTTTGATTTTTTGGCTGATGGGGAAAGGATTGCAAATCTATGTGTGTCTAGGCTTGAAGCCTTTTGACAATATATGAGTATTGACAAAAGCTGCTTGTTAGAAGCTGGTGATGAAAGTACTGGAACAGCTTTGTTTTTTACTTTGTTCTGCTTTGCAGGTATTTTTTTTCGCTTGTTGCGGTCTGTCTGTAGGTGACTTTCTTGGGTTGATCCTAGGCACATCCTTACTTATCGGTTTTAAGTGCTGTTATGCCGAGGAATTGAGACCTGTGAGCCTTTGTTAGAAATTGGATGTACTGGAAGAAATCTGGGGTTAAAGTTTGCAGCATATTATTTATGTGCTGTAATTTTTCCTCAGGATATTACAGGGAGTATTAATGGTCTTTGGCTTGCAGCATTACAGCCTATTTTCTGAGAGCTTCAGGGAGAATTTTGTTTGTAAAAAGTTGTATAACCCATTGCAGTGTCTGTCCATACTTGGGGAGGTGGGTAGGACTAAAATGAATACTGACTTGCTCAGATTCGAGTACCAGGTCTTGTAAGTTTAGCATGTAATTTAGCCTTTGTGTCACATATGGTAAGAATATCCTTTTGAATGTTGTCTTGCCTCTCCTTGATACATTTCCTCATTATGCAGGATGATAAACTTACAGAAGTTTTCTGGAGAAAGCTTAAAAGATTCATCCTTTGCTTTCTACTCTGAAAGGGATTTTTGAAGCTCTTAGGTAGCCATTCTTTAGGGCTTCAGCTGTGAAGTCTGTCATCATTGTGACTGCTGCTTGTAGGCTGAAATCTAGTGAAGGCCTATTTTACAGTGTGTCTGTACAAAAGGGCTTTCATTAGGGTAAGATTGTCTCATTTCTCGCTTTTTAAAACTGCTTATTGTCTATGTGGTTGGAGTTGCATTTAGTCACACTCATGACTTTCTGGACAAGCGCAGAGGAATTCTCTGAGGAGCAGTGTCTGGAACCTGGAATGCTTGCTCCATTCATTGCACTTGTTCTGTGTTAGCTGGTTATGGCTACTGATAGAGGCAAGGTGTTGAGCACAGTAAGAGGCAGGGTCATGGGAATATTCTGTACAGACAATAAATCAGTGTGACCAGTGTGCTACAGTCACACCTTGACTTACTGCTTACTGTATACATAGGTATGCCCTGTCTTACAACTGCACTGTTGGCTTCTGCTGTAGAAAAGTGTGCTGCTCTGGGGATTTTTTCTTCTTTGCACTGTTCCTTGTGCCAAAACAAAGGTGCTTTAAAAAGTCTGCATGATTGTAACTGAAACTAGTTAGGGAAGTTTGGAATTCTTTTTTATTTTTTCTAAGTTTTACTTAACTGTTTTGAAATGTAGTAGGTAAAGGAAATTTACTAATACTGAGGCTTGAAAAAACCCAAACCACTGACCTGGAAATGAAAGCACAGAAAACGCACATTTATTGCTCTTAAAGTGAAAAGGAGCATAATGATGAGGTTCAAAACTCCTACAAGAAACAAGACAAAATAAGTGTTATTTTCATGATAAAAGCTTCATAAATCATAAATTACACTTTTTATTCAACCTTGTGTGTTCAAGAATGCAATGGAATCATTTAGAGAACTTATCTTTGAGAACTTCTTGTTAGGAGTCCTTTCAAACTTTCTTAGAACTGTTTTACTAAGCTGCTTAATCTTAATGCGTGGGCTCACCAATGTGATAGTTTGGCTCTAAACCTCTCTTTATAATGATTGTTCAGATTTCCATCTCAGGTTTTACATGGGAGTTAGGGCTTCCCTTTCCTGAGGTGTAAGGAATTTTAATGGTTAGACAACACAACTGATACCGAACTGAATATCTACATGTGCGGTTTAATCTACCTTCCATATGTGTGTTTTTATGTATCTGGATGAATATTTTCTAGAGCAGCTTTAAGACTCAAGGGATCTATTTTTTTTTAATAACCTAGAATTTCCACATGTTTTTTAGTAATAGAATGGCTTAGCATTTCTCTTTGAGGATCTTAAATCAGAATTTCACCTGAACAGAATTTTACTTCATGTCTTTAAAATCTGTTGTGTACAGGAAACTTCATTTCTACAAGCGTTGTTTTGGGGAGTTTTGTTCCAGAACCAGAACTTCCTGTAACAGTATCGTTTTGAATTACTTAGTAGCTGCATGCAGCGTCTAGTTTGTATTTCATTTTCATAGCCAGTATTTTTAGTATTTTTTCTCTCAACAACTACTTAGAAATTATGGTCTAAGAGAAACAAGTTGTTGATTATTTTGTGGAGGATGCCCTAAAAATCTGTTTCTCAGGGTTTCTRTAGCAACAATTGAGTTGTTTATAGATAATCATCTTTTAAATTATTTTTTCCCAAGGGCTAGAAAATGAGGAGATTAGAGCAAACATCAGTATACTGGAATCATGTAGCAGTTGGTAGCGTGCATGCCATTGTCCAGTGTTTTTGCTTGAGCTTGTGCTCTGATTTGCAGATCTCTAACAACATTGTTAGCACAAATAATTCTTGTGTCTATTTTGAAAAATTGAATTTGTAAAAAATTGAGTCAAAGAGCTTTTCTGAAAAGTTAAGTGAGTATTTGATTTATTTTAAAGGGATCTAGGCTGAAGACCCAAATTAATAGCCCACAAAGGAGAAGCTGGGTTCATCTTTTTTTAATATTGGTAGATAAGGGCTTTGTTTTTCACAAATAAACCCCATGATATTCTTCACTTTGAAGAATATTTTCACACTCAAAATGCTTTCAGTAGCTTAACCAGGTCAGAGAAGGAGCTTGGGAACTTTCTACCTGCTCCAAAGGCAAGGAACCAAGGAGATTATATATGGGGAGCAAACTAAGCTCTCAGTCATCTTTGGTGTTTATAAGATGGCAGGGGAGGTTAGTTTGTTGGAAGTTACTTACCAAGAACAGCATTACAGAATCATTTAGGTTGGAAAAGGCCTCTAAGGTTGAGTCCACTCTTTTCCTGATCACCATGTTGTTGATTAGACCATGGCACTAAGTGCCATATCCAGTCATTACTTGAACCTCTCGGGATGGTGACTCCAGCACTTCACTGGACAGCCCATTCCAATGCTTAATGACCCCAATGAGGAAATTCCTCTTGATGCCCCGCCTAAACCTCCTCTAGTGCACCTTCAGGCCATTTTTTCTTGTCCTGTCTCTGGTTGCCTGGGAGAAGAGGCCAATGTCCACCTGGCTACAACCTTTTCTCACATAGAGAGTAATAAGGTCCCTCTTGAGCTTCTTCTCCAGGCTGAACAAGCCCAGTTCCCTGTGCTGCTGCTCACAGGACTTAATCTCTAGACCATTCACCAGCTTAACTGGTATTTTATGAACTTGCTCCAGCACCTCAATGTGCTTCCTGAATTGAGGGATCCAGAACTGAACACAGTATTTGACATGTGGCCTCCCCAGTGCTGAGTACTGAATGGCAATCACTGCCCTTGTCCTGCCAGCCACACTATTGAGAAAGAGATACTCCAGGGTTTTTTCTGGTGTCACCTTTATTAACCATTCCTGGATATTTTATAACTGCAACATCTGCTGCCATAGTGCACAAATATGTATGAGTAACTAGAAAAGTTGCTTTAGAGCCTTAAATGATGAGTGCATGATACTAAAATGCTCAGGAGTTCATCATTGTGTACTCTGATACAATAGTTCTGGAGTATATGTATTTTAGGAATGCAAATGTAGAAATCTGTCTGCTCCTTCATTTCCAACAAGGAAATGAAGTTTCAGGTATTTCTTTTAAAGAATAGATGCAATTTTTTCTTGAGTTATGCAAAGCTGTGGTGTTAACTCTCAAGGGCTGGAGTTGCTGCAGTTTCCATCTCTCAGGGAAGACTGAGCATAGTGCAATGAGCAACTCATAAGCAGTTGGCTAAAGGCTTGTGTGCTCCCACTTGTATGTTTTGTTCTGATGTCCTTTTCTCCTCCCAGAAACAACAGCACTTGTTTTCTGTCCACACTAGAAACAACATCTATTGAGTAATAGGTTTTAAGGAATCTTTTACTCCAGCAAACAAGGTAGTAAAGACAGAAGGTATTTTTCCTGTAAGAGTCAGAAATTGTAAGAGCAAGTGTCAGAAACATTGGCATGTCTGAAAATGAGTAACTAAAATCTGCAGCCAAACAAAATGTTTCTTTCTCTGGTTCTTAGCTGAGCCTTGCTTAGCTACCTGGGTTAACATTCAGTGATCTTTGGAGGTAATAATGAAAAGTTACAGAAATACTCATGCTAATTAGTGTATTATTAGGAACCTAATTTTTATTAATTTGGAGCAGCAGTTCTTCTCTAGAAAAGTATACTAAAATGTTCATCTAATAACTGTGGACCGTGCCTAGTAACTTGTGAACCAGAATTGTTGCATTATGTTTTTTAGATAGATAAGGATGAAATAGCTCATCTCTTGTTAAGGTGCTATAAATCTGTTATTTTCAAGATACCTCTGTAATCTCTCACTTCCTTAATTGCAAGTGAACTGTTTGATCAGCCACTTCATCAAATCCAGATAAAAGTCTGCTAGGTCTAAATTCTCAATTTCTATTACTGTAGTAAATTTTACATGGAAATACGCTTTCCAATTAATTTTCATCTTGAATACCTGCCTGCCTGTTGGTGTTGAGGGTTTCTTCTAAGGTCAAGATAAGCTTTCATTATTTCTAGCCGTGTCTTTGAGGCTGCAGAGGTAAGCTTTAATCCTTAATTCCATATGTGCTAAGGCCATGTCAATGTACCAGTTTGGGATTCTTTGCCTTTAGGTGGGTCATTGTCAGTCTTTTCTAGGAAGCTTTTGTTTACAGTAGAAGGCCTCTTAAACTTGTTTTTCTTATATGGTGAGTAGCCTTGCACATGCACAGATTTTTGTCCTTGATATTATGGTGTTTGCTTAAGATACTAACAAGCCTGGTTTGTGGGCTTTGGGAGGGGTAAGTTGGTGTTTTCTGAACTGCTAAAACAGTTTCTGAAGCAAGACAACTGAAATTAGTGGTTGATGTGTAACTGGTTCTTCATACATGTTATTCTGATGGTGTGACTGTCTAATATTCAGATAAGCAATGTCAAACACGAAGCTTTTTTTCTTTAATCAGTTTTTGGCCTGTGCTTTCAGCTGAGGCAGTCTTATCTGTGCTCTTGAAAGCAAGTTATAAAGCATTGGAGTTTGTTGACACAAATGATATCATAGTTGTGACAGCACATCCCTTTACAGAAAAATATCATCTCTTTATTGCCTCAAAAGCTTTAGCACATCCTGTGCACTTAATTTATCAAGGAAGATTCATGAGATAGCGGACAAATGAGAACAATATTATTATTGAAATGAAGAGCTCTCTAATGAGCTCAATTACGTTTTTTTTCTGCTGAGTAATACGTAATTGTGGAAGTTGGTGTTGAACACTTAAATTCTTCAGGTAGAGCAGTCATACAACCTTACCATTTTCTCTTCAGCCTGGCTGTTTTGAAGATCCACATGCAGTATTTGGGCAGTGAAAGAACAGAATAGGATATTTTGGTTGGAAGTGACCTACAATGATCATCTAATCCAACTGCGATCAAGACTATGACAATTTCTGGGTCAGATCTAGAGAGTATTAATAAAATTCCATTTTCATGACCATTAATGAAAGAGCTCAGATGTAGAAAAGCTGTTGTTTTAATTATGCACTGAATTTACAGAAGTTACATTTGTTTAAAGAGAAGCAGTCATTCTTCTGAGTAGACTCATTGACTTCTGCAGTTTTGTTAATTTTTTTTTCTAGACTACAATAGATATAACAAAATGTAGACTTCTCTTGACAGCTGTCCTCTTGGAGGACAACCTTGAAAGTCCATTTCCACAATACAAGGCCAGGAAAGAAATGGCCATAACAGCCTTGTTTCAGTACTTTAAACACCTTGGAATTATGTAGATGTCTTCTGCTGACTTCAAAGTCTTCAGCACATGCGTTGCACTCTAAAAGATGTATATGAAATCTGATTAAGCACTGAACAACTAAAAGACTCAAGCACAGATGCTTGGGCTGCTTTTGAGATGTCTTAATTTTTCTGTACTAGAAATAGCATTGGTCATTGTTGAGACTTTAATAACACTTTTGTTTTGGTTGGGGTTTTTTTATAACTTGCACTTTTGTTTTTACTGGTTGGTATCTTTGTTTTCCTACTGTGAAGGTCATCAACATGACCTGGGAACAAAATTTCTCAAGTTCAGAAGAACTGTATCTGTGTTTGTGCTGTGCTAATGTCTTCTCAAAACAAAACTGAAAACAGTCTCCTCCAATACACACCCTTTATCATAGTTATGAATGTTTTATCAGTAAGGTAAATATTTAATTCTTTCAACAGCACGTGAACTGAGTTCTTGCGTGAAAATTTGTAGTGTCTGACAAGATTTGTTAAGTCTTTAGGAGTCAAGATCTGTAACTGCAGTATTCCTGTCATTCTACTTCAAGCTAGGTTTTCTTCTGTTCATAGTTTTAGCTTAAACTCCACTGTTCCAACAGTTAAATGAATTTCTGTAGCAGGCAAATGCTGTTTGCATGTGTTGCATTTTTTTGTTCAAACAGAGTTGAACATGTTGTTAATTAACTTTGTTTTTATACTTGTATAAGAACCCTACACTTCATAGTATGAATATAAACCTCAAAGTTTTTCACAGTTAAATTTTAAACTCTACTTGCATTCATGTACTGCAGTAGTATCATTGTGATTAAAACCATCCAAAGTTTCATCTTTGATAATCTTGAGTCTTTATTTTAGTTTCATTCTGTAAATGCGTTTCTCCAATCAGTCACCATGTCCATTAAGTTAGAAGGATTTGTATCAGCCTCTCTGTTACTTTTGTGTAGAATAAATTAAGATAAATGGTAGGTTTTTAAGGTCTCTCTAAATAAATACTAGAAAGTGAGACAGAAGAGTTAAGAGTCAAGGTTTAGACAAAAATTGCTTTCAAACCTACCAGTTAAGCCCTGTGGTTATGTGGGCGGGATGTCTCCTTATCTCAGAGGAGCTGTTTAGTGTGTTCTTCAGTGTGTAAGTTTTCTCTTACGTTACTAAAGCCAGTTATTGATTAGTTGTGAGGAATAAAACTGTTTTATTTTGGGAAAGCAGGTGGTGTTAATTTGCTTCCCCAGAAAAAGTTACAGTTTCTTGTGTTTTACAGTGACTTAGTAACATAACAGGTTGCTTAAAAATAAATTACAAATGGCTTTATTAAAAAAAAAAAAGAGAACTCCTTTTTCCTACTGAAAAATGAAGAATAAGCTGGAATTTGAAGGAGAAAAATTACCACTTCTTTTCCCTCTCATTTTAGGGTACGGTCAATGGTGTGCTGCTAGTGACGCCAAATAATATAATGTTTGATCCTCATAAAATGGATCCTCTGGTCCAAGAGAATGGCTGTGAAGAATATGGCATCATGTGTCCAATGGAAGAAGTGATGTCAGCTGCTCTGTATAAGGAAATTGTGGACAGCAAAATTAAGGAGTCATTAAGCATGTAAGATAGAACAGTATTTGTCAAGCTTTGAGTAAATCTGAACTGTAGCCACATTGTTGACCATACAAAACTAGCAAACCAGCATTTTCCGTCTTTTTCTTGTTAGGAAAGGATATCAAAGATTGGCTTGGAAAGATCCTATAGGAAGTTTGCTTTACCTTCAGTTCCCACATCCTATATATGATGCAGGATAAATCTTCTTCTGTATACATGGATTCTAATTTCCTCCAGTAGTCTCTTATAAAGATCTGTGGTACTGCATCATTTCTTCTGCCCCTTCCCCACTATCGAAACAGTAGTCGATGTTGTTTGGTTCTTCAACAATTTAAAAACTGGTGTTCACAATAAGAAAGTGCAGCTTTGACAATTTTAGGTACAAATTTTTATTGTTTAGCATTTTTCACTTGCTTCTCCATCTTGTTGCTCTGACAAATGATTTAAACTCATTTTCTAAGATTTGCATATATAATTATGGGCCTAGGAGTATATTTTTCTCCTTTTATGGCTAGGGGAGGGACTGCATAGTCACCTTGGGTGTGGTGTTTTTTGGGAGTAAACAGTGAATTTGCATTGGTGAGGTCTAAGCACTGGTATTTAGTGCAGCAGGCATTTAAAATCAAATTTAAAGAGCATTAGAGAAATCTTTGTTCCATTCTCTCTGGTTTTTTATGGCGAGCTTTTATATTATCATCAGAAAAAGATAAATTCTGTCTTGAAATCTAAAAAGGATTTAAAAAAAATCACACCCCCTTTACCTATCACAGCCCATAAAACACAAACATTTGCAGACTGCCTCAGTTACCTAGCTGTAGGGAAGTGGGCTTCTTTTACTGGGAGACTGTAAAGCTGTTTGCTTGATATGTAATGCTATACCCTATTAAAATAGGGTATAGCATTACATATATTACAAATTTTTAAGATACTCAATAACTCTTAAAAATATTCTCTTACAGTTCATATAGCTAGTACCCTAAGCACATCCTTCTTGATAATCTTAACTATATGGACACTCAGAAGTAGTGACTTGCCTTATACCATTTATGAGCTCAATTTTGGCATAAACCTGGGAATGAACGGGTATCTTGGCATGGTCTTGTTTGCTGCCCAATGTCATGTGTCTGTTGAAAGGGCAACTGAAATACGTGTTGCTGCAGTACTACTTTTGGGGTTTTTGATGTAGAACAATGATGCCTTCAGAATAACTTTTTTCCGGAAGTTTATTTTCCAGACAGAGTTTTAAAAAGTAGCTCACAGTTCCTATTTCAATTTACAGACATTGGAAAGAATTAGATAGCTCTATGCTTGAGTCATGTTATTGCGGTTGCAAAACAAGTATTTTTCTAAAATGCTTAGTTTGTTAATGATTTAATGATGCTATTGATTTTTGTGTTCTTGTAGCACATGCATCTTCTCTTTTGTTTATAAGATGAATGCATGTGGAATGAAAACATGTCTGCTAATAAAAGGTCATCCTCTGCATTCAGAGGCCTCTATGCCCAATTTGATTTATCTTTCTTGTCAGCTGTATGAACTAGTGGGTAGAACACTAGCTGCTAGCATTTTCTTCAGTCCCTGCACTTTTGTGCCTAGCTAAATATGAGGCATATTTGTAAATTTGGGGGAAAAAATCTTTTAAGTCTAAACAGAAGTCCTAACATCTTCAACTAGATCTGACAAGACCCATGTGTCTTGGGGTATTTGACACTTAAATCATGATTTCTCACTGGTTTTTTTTTCCTACATATTCTACTGTTGTAGTTAACCTCCTTCCACTCCCAAATTTTCCAACTGTCAAACCTGCTTAAACTTGGCAAAGCAATCTTATTTTCAGTATTCAGATTATTGATATGGAAAATGGTCATAAGCCCAATGGATGCTTTGGTTCTTAGAACTAAAATTTAATGTTGTGTGGTTTCTATATATGGGCCACAATCTGCTAAAACTGGACAAAAATATCTGACTGCATACAGCTGTTTTACAGATTTCATGAACCTTACATTGTGCTTCTACAAGAGCACCTATAATGAGCATAATCCTGCAAATTTAAAGAAATGGCCTAGTCTAATAGGTAGTGAATTCTAAAGCTGAATACACATGCTTTGTAAGCAAAGTCATTCAGTCAGCTAAACCTTACTACAAGTTTCATATTGATGCTTAGATAAGACGGTGCATGGGCTTTGCAAACATCCTGAACTTTAGCAGCATCTCAGTAATATGATGTAAGTGAATGTGAAGTTTTGTGAGACTGTGGAGTGAATTTGTCCTTCAAAACAGAGAATAATGTACAAGCTTCTTAAAAGCATTTAGTACTAGGTAATGGAAGAGCTGGTGTGCTTCTGATAGCAAAGAATTTGGCATTGAGACCTCTAGTCATGAGTAAGTTAAATATGAGAATTTTTTGTGATGACTGTGTACTGCCCAGGTTTTTGACAACAGAAAAAAGCTCGAGTTCTATAGGTTTACTTGAGCATGTTCATAGTACCTCTCTAGTCTTCCTCTTCTAAAAGTCATACAATTTCTAGTTAGTTTATTTTGAAAGGCAGGTTTAAGCTAGATTATTTCCTCTGGGTAAAATAAATTGTTATGCTTGCTTTTTTTTGCACTACTTATCATCATCTTCAGTTGTATCAAGTAGTTTTGGGTTTATTTTGCCAAACAATGGTATCCTCAAAGTTAGGTACCTGCTGAAGACACTAAACACTGTTTCAGGTATTTTCTATGGGCGGAATAGTGAGATCTACTTTGATGGTTCCCACTGTTCTGCCTTTACTGGCTTTGATATCTGAGGTTAGACGAGATGATTTCTGGCATTCATGTCTTACCTGTGAGCTAAGTGTCAGCTTCCTTGTAGGGTGGGACATGTCTGTACAATTGTACTGACTGTTTGGGGAGACAAAACCTAAAAAACTGTGGATGATTTTCACCTTTAGAGATTATGGTTCTATGTAGCTTTTTGTTGGTTTTACATTGGTTTTTTTTTTATTTTTACGCTTTATGTGCATCTCACAATCTTGTTAGTTTCATAGGAGAGTTTCTTGTGAAAGTAATGTCGTGAACTTGGGAAGTTCATGACAAGTTTTGCCAGCTGTGTTGTGCTGGCAAAAGGTCAGCCGCGTTTACCATTATGTTATCACATTTTATGCTTGTTTATTACTAATGCTCTGGATTAAGTTGGTTTTTAGGGTGTTTGTTTGTTTTAAGAGCTTGAACAAAACAGTGAAGAAAAGAGCTTGATACTTTAGAGGTACCTGTTATAACAACGTTCTTATTTTGCTCAACAGAGATGTAGAGCAGCTGTCAATAAGGGAACTTGGCCATTCCAAGAAAGCTGCAAAGAGCAATACAGATGACACGGATTCCAGGGTTCGGGACACGGGCAACGACAGTGCTAGTACTGCCCCAAGAAGCACAGAGGAGTCTCTTTCAGAAGATGTATTCACAGAATCAGAACTCTCTCCAATACGGGAGGAGCTTGTTTCCTCAGATGAGCTTCGACAAGATAAATCTTCTGGAGCATCATCGGAATCTGTCCAAACAATAAATCAGACTAGTGCTGAATGTTTAACAGTCATTTCAGACACCAATGAAGCTGCCAGTGACTTAAAGCCCAGTGCCGAAATGGTTGTAGGTGTTAAACAGTTTGTTACCCACTTAAGTTCAGAAAGTGCTAAAATGTCTGTAAAGGGGGGACAAGAATCTGGTGAAAATACTGCAGATGTCCTCCAGCAGTCTTTGCAAAGATCGCAGGGTAGTGAGGAGCACAGCAAGGAGACAGAAGTGGGCAAGGATCAGGGTTTCTCACTAGGAAAAGAAGCAGATAATGAGATGGAAGAGAAATGTCCAGGTTGTGAAGATACCACAGACTCTCAAAAGAAAGAGACACCTAGCAAAGGAAAAGTAGTGGGAGAGCAAAGTCAAGACTCAGAGGCAGAAGTTGAAGAACTCCGCAAGCTCTGGAAGACCCACACTATGCAACAAACAAAACAACAAAGAGAAAACATGCACCAGGATTCACAGAAAGAGATCAGTCAGAAAGCTGTATCTGCAGGAGATGGGCGGTTAGAAGGTGAGTCAGTGGGTATTTATGGGTACAGTATTAACCTTCAGATTTAAAATCTATCACCCTCCAGTTTAATGGAAATTTTGATTTTTTTAGTTCTCTACACCATATTTCTCCATGTGCTGGTTTTATTTCTCATTGGCTTGAAGATACGCCAAAGTTAAACTTTACAGAAACTTTTGGAGAAAATATTTGGTGCTCTCAGAATGCTGTTTCACTTGCATCTTGTCTTACTTTGATGACTAGAATGAGGTTAAGCATCCAAAAAGCCTGATTCAGGAAAAGTAAGGGCTAGATATTAGGAAGCTAGTGCTGTGGATACAGTGAACTGCTAGGTTTTATTTCTTCAGTACCTTGATTCTTTTGCAAAGATCAGGGTCCTGAGATTATTAATTGGAAGTTACTCTTAAAGTCTGTTCAAGTTTTTATCATGCAGAAATATGCTGTGCCTTTAAACAACTTCAATATGCTTCTGGATGAATTTGAATTTGCTTTCTAAAAAATTAACAAGTTACTTTCTGATGTCTTCCCATCTTACTTATAGAGATAACGGAACTATTTCTTTCTTTGGTTAGCAGAAGTTCATCTACACTTCAAAATCTTATATAATGTTTTTTTGCATGTTGGGTTTTTTTGGGTTTTTTTTTTGGTTGGTTGGGTTGTTTTTCTTCTTTTAAGGAAGTAACTGAATTTTGAAATTTGAAGCAGACGAATACTTGCATAATTCTGTGATAAATTTGGCTTTTATGCCCTAAATATTAGAAGTATTTCTAATACTTCTGGCTACTTTCTAATATACTTACTAATACTACTTTCTAATACCTCTGGTGGATGTCAGCTACCAGTAGTTGGTGGTTGTAACTTTAAAAAAATGCAGGTACTAAATGTTCTTTGGCACAATTGCTGCTTTTCTTACAAATGAATATTTGTAACTCAGGAGCATTAAATGCTTTAGTTTTGTTTTTTTGTAAGATTGTATCATTTACTGACTGCAGATTGTACGTCTCTTATGTGATCTGTATATTTGCAGAGTAAATATATATAACCAAAAAAATATCTGCATACAGTCCTATAGTAGAGTGCTGGCTAGAAACGTTATATGCACATAGTGCTGCTGCCTCACTCAAGGTTGGTGGGGTAAAGTACAAAGGAAAAAACACAAAAAGCACAAGATGCCTTTTGGAGATTTGTACCAATTCAGTCCAACTTCAGTAGGACTTATTACATCTCTTATTCTTGCATGCTGTATTAGCAGAATGGAAATAAATGACTAAATTATGAAGTAACATTTCTCAGTCTAGATAGATTTGGTGAAGCTTCTACAGGCATGATGAAACAGAACCAAGGTAAAAGCATAGATCTGCTTTATAGCTCTTGAAAAACAACAGACTGAATATGACATCTATTAGCAGCAGGTCACTAAAAACATCAAGTCATTTAAAATTTGAAATATAGTAAGCACTTTCAAGTAGCCTTTCTCAAAATAAAATGCTGAAGTAGTCATACTATGATCAATAACTTACCTAGACAGTCTTTTTGTCCCTTTCATATAGCAGGAACTTAGTTGAATTTTTTCTCTTTTGTGGCAGTTTTGAAAATTTAGGTTTTGAGAACTATTGTTTTGAACTTTGAACTTTGAAGAGGTCAGATGTTTGAGTTTGGAATTAATGATCTGAATATTTGTTCTGAATGCTGAGGTCATACAGTGCAAATAGATACTTATGAGTAGACACATCAAGTTTAGAATAACTAAAAAGGTCTCACTTGTATCTACTTTTATTTTTTTGTTGCCCAAGCTTCTGTTTTTACAGACATCTTTGTTAACCACTGGACTGAAATAAAGCTAGATGTGGTTGATACTTTGGAGAAATTGTAACAATCTCTAATTTTGTGTGTGTAAAAACAAATTAAAATATTATTAATGATAATGTCAAAATATTTAYAGCTTTGCTGAATATTGGCAGACATTGAAAGGAAACACAAGAAGAATGAGACACAGTAGCCATTGCTGAAATCTTTTCTCGTTGATTCTGTATCAAATTTACAAGATATTGGAGAACTCACTTAAAAAAGCATCTGAAATAGTCATTTTGAGGCTTGGGGCAGAGCTAAATTGTTTGTCTTTACTTTATCTAATAGCTGGAACCATAATCCCACTTCTCTGAGCTCAGGGAAGTACTAATCTGCTGCCTCTGAAGGACCAAAGTCAAAAATGCCAAATCATTGAAGAGTATTTATCTAACACTGGCACAGAGTTTGAATGCTAGTCCTATGAAACAGGCTTTTTTGTTTATCTTTGTTTCTTTTTAGTGTTTTTTTTTAATCTGTCAATTTACCTTTGAGTTCACACATTAATAAAATACTTCCAAATAATGCATGTTATTATGGCTAATTTACTATACTATATGGTGCAGATATTATTCTAAAATATTATACCTGCACCATATACTATACTATATGGTGCAGGTATAATTCTAAAATGTTGACTGAAAGCATGACTGAAAATTAGGAGTCACACATTTAAATAGTTACTAGGAAAAAAATAGTCTTTTGTGAAACAGTGCTGTTCTAAACTTCATGGTAAAAATCTTATTGAGAAAATGTTTATAGAGCAAGAAGGTGATGTTTTCTGTGCTTAGTGGTAAAGAAAAGATGTGTCCTGGGAAACTGAATCTTATCTACATATAATACCAGAGCTAGGATAAACCCTTTATTATCATAACTGATCCTAATAACTCTAAAAGTTACATTTTCCTTTCTTGCTATAAAAAAGTCTCTTGTGGCTGAGGGATTTGGCAAATCATCAGTAAATGAAAAAGTTTAAGAAGGCTACTTACTTTACCTTGTGCTGACTTGACAATTAAGACCTTGAGAGTAGTCATATAATTCTATTCGGTCAATTAAATATACCACCAGAGAGAAAAATCCTGTACTGCAAAATCCAGTATACTTCATCCTGAGGTGGTGTTCATACCATTGAGGTGTTTGAAATAGCTAAAAAATTAAAAGTTATCTTAATCCTGTATCAGAATGTTTTCCCTTGTAAATGATAAGTAACTAACAACATCTCTGACACATGTGAATCAAGCCAAAATACATATTTAACACAATATCTTTTTAATATATGTGGGATACTGTTTAATAGTGGGGGTGTGGTGATTCAGTGTTGAGAGTATGCGTCAAGACTACTTTGAGTACCTCCAAGCATGGATGAAATGCTGTAACAATGTGATCTGCAGCTGGAAGCAGAAATAAACCTTAGAATTTAGTGTGTCCTACTCTGAAGTTAATTCAACGGTTGTGATATTCATAACAAAAAGGGGCAGGTAATTATTACTACTTATTTCATCTCCCATTACTTACTTACATAAATGTCCTATATATCCCTCAATTGTCTATTATAAAATTAATTAATGATTTTGTTGAGCACTTTTAGTACCTTGTGGACAGCTTACTTTGTCTTTATTATTAGGTTCTTCTGTTATAAAAGAAAAAAGACGACATCGATCTCACAAGTTTCTGTGTCTCAGGGTTGGAAAACCCATGAGAAAAACATTTGTTTCTCAAGCAAGTGCAACAATGCAACAGTATGCACAAAGGGACAAAAAACATGAGTACTGGTTTGCTGTTCCACAAGAAAGGTAAGACAGAGGCAAACTGTAAAAATCAGCAATTGCCAGTAGGTGTTTGAGCTTTTCATTTTTTCTGCACCATTCCAAATTTTGCAGCGACTGTATCTCTCTAAGTAATCACAAAAAAGGGTCAGTGTCTGAGGATGTTGTTGATTGGCTTGTATTGTATTTGCCATTGCAGTACCTCATTACCTTAGAGACATTTTACTCATTTACTTGAGTTGCTTGTGAGTTTGGCAAGTAGTTTCTTATTATACTGTTTAGGCTCTTGTTTGTAGCAAGTAAATAACAAAAGAAAGAGTCAAGTGGTGTCTGGTGGAGGAAGTAAGTTCTGCAGCAAAATTTTTGTCTTTATCTGTGCTTCTCATTATTTGGAAACTTTCTAAAAATCCTCTCTGAGTTCAGAAGAGCTAGCTGGGGTTCTTTTTTCTTATCTTTGTATATGGAAGGTAAAACCTTTCTATGAGCCACCTTAAGCATGTCTACTGGAAAAATACCTGAATTTGTTGAACTCATTCAAAGACATGAGATTGTTCATGATCACTCACTGGTACAGCATTGTATTCTGAGATGATTTTTACTGCTAGGAAACTGTGACTTCAGCCCAAAATTGGTTTTAAGGGGTGTTACATCCTTGTCAAAGAATGGGGAGAAAAGAAAGAAACAAAAAAATATTCATTATCATCTGGTGTAAATACCTACCCACAATGATCAAGTCACTTTTCCGTCTTTTCTTTTGAGCTGAATGGCATAGAATGTCCAGTTGGGGCACTGCAGTTGAGGACAGATATGGATCAATTGGAGAGAGTCCAGAGGAAAACAGCAAGACTATTTAATGCCTAGAAAGTGTAACATATAAAGAAAATTAGAAGTAAGTGGGGTTCTTTAATCTAAAGGAGAAAAGGTTGATTACAGAAATAAAATTATTTTATACTGAAATTGGCTGCAACAAGAAAGGCAGTAGTCTTTTTTTTTATGTCCACTATGGATGGAAATGTGTGATGGACTGAAATTATTTCAAGTATTATACTTATCCAACAGGTAGAATTGAGTCCATAGTAGTGCATCACTGACCTGCTTTTAAACACCACCCCTGCTACCTCTTAAGTGGTAAAGAGGATGCAAAGTTTTGAGTCAAAGGTCTGTCCCACTAATTCTGCTGCTGTTAATCCTGTCTGAGCCAGGAGTTCTCTTGTGGTTATAGTTAACTCAAATCTGCTTGTTCTAGAAGTATCATATTTAATTTGAAATCAGATAAATGTTTCATATAAGGCATTGATGTCAGGATTAGTTGATTAAAATGATCACTGTCTCTTTGGTTCATTTTTTAATGTAGAAAGTACTTACCTTCAGCATAAAGCAGAATTGATCACATATTTTGGAAGAAAGGTTTCTTATTTTTTCAGTCTGTACTGACGTCCTCGGAAATTATTTTCATCTGTGAAGGGTGTCTCTCTTTGTAACTGAATGGGGTAGTTTACTATCAGTATCTGTTCTTTATTCATTCAATGTGTGTCCTATGTTTTTTTGTAAAGAAAAAGCTATGTTCTCGTAGTGGGGAATTCATTTTCATAATTTGGTGTTAACCTTGCTGAATGCTAGTCTGCATAGATGAAAATACTTAGTGCCAGTCTAGTTGTCTTTGTCACCGAGTGGTACAAAAGAGAGAAAAGCATTATTTCAGTGTTCTTAGTCTCAAAGGAGCCAGTCTGGGAAGGAGAGTCTTATAGTTCCTTAAGCATCAAGTTTTATGTCCTTTTTCTAGCTGCTATAATTATACACAACTCAAAGTTCTTGAAAATATAAAATCAAGAGTTAAAAAAAACTATCATGCTTGCTTGAAAACTTAAAATTGATGCCTCATTCAGTCTGTGAGGAGTCTGCAGCCTCTTGTTTTGAACTTCTGTGATAGAATTTACCTAAACTTATGCTTCCAGAATGTTTTATTCTTTGCTACTGCCACAGGAAGGTTTGCCCCCTTTTTTGTTTCCTCCCCTTTTATCATTGTTCTTCAGGAGTCTCAATCTTAACAAGGGTGATTCTGGATAACTGATCCTGTTCAGAGACTGTTACTTCATATTTGTGTGCAGAAATTTTTTGGGCAGTGGTACATGAAAAATATGACTGCACTTTTGAGAAACTTTGAAGTTCTGTATCTCTTGCTGTTCTTCAAGTGTTCAGTTTTTCAAAGATTATTAAGGAAGGGAGAAGAAAAGGCTCAAATATTATTCTTCATGCTAATACAATACCCAGATAAAGCTAATATCTGTGGAGAAAGACATAAGGAATATTCAAAGTCTTGCAACCAGAGCCATGAAGCTCTAGCTCTGACTCTCTTTTCCATGATCAAGGAATGCTAGTGGATACATTGCAAATCCTTTTCCTGAGTGCTCTGCCTGTGCACCTGCAGCAAATACAGAATAGACTGACATCTGTTAGGATTACAAATAATTTCCTCCTGAATTTGGGTGATTTTGCTCGTCTAACTGGAGAACAGTGTCATTTGTGGCACATAACTTAAAATGAGGTAACTTCGAATCTTGGTACTTACTATAGTTAGAATAGTCTGTGGTTTATGATTTTATGATTCGTATATACATGTGCATGCTTTCAGCAGTCTTCCCCCACATGTGTCTTGAAAGTGGTCAGTTGTTCTTTAGGCATGGAGAAAACAAGCATGCAGACATTTTTTAAATTCTAATTTTGTTTGGTTTTATGTAACTCTTTCTAAATAAGATTTTAAAAGTCTTTGTGTTTTATTTTGGGAGTTATTTCAATTTTAAGCAGAGGTATCCAATGGGATGGAAGTGGTTGAAAGATACTTATATGTGGAATCACAGCTAATCCATTGCTAACTTACTTCCTGTTCTTTTTCTCCAGAGTCAGCTTCATATATGTAAAAACTAAAAAAAAAAACCTAAAGAACTAGGTTTTTTTTCAAATGTGTCTCTAATATCTAGTAAAATATGAAACAGTATTTTTATTTTAACTTTAAATACTTAATATTATTAAACATCACAAACTTACCTTTTTTTTTCCTGTGTCAAAACTTGACTTTTCTAGGACAGATCACTTGTATGTCTTCTTTATCCAGTGGAGTCCAGAAATATATGCAGAAGACACTGGGGAGTCTCTTCGGGAACCTGGATTTATAGTGGTAAAAAAGAAGGATGAGCCTGAAACTAGTGAAGAATCGAGTACTGAAGATGCTGCTAAAGAGTGGGAGGTAAGGAAGAGCAGTATCAAAGATTTTTTTTTTAATACACACATTAGAATATATTAAAAGAGTATTAAATATTTTCCAGAAGGAGAAAAAAACGCCTTATTAGTCTGATGATCATGATCGTGGCTGTTCAGTTTATGCCATCCTAATGCTTTACACTCACATCAGATCAGGGCAACATTTCACAATTCCAAATCGGTTTTTTGTGTGGAGCAAGTTGCAACTTAAAACTCCTAGGGAATGTGAGTACAGCAACAAAGTTGGAATTTTGGTGAAAGTAGACTTAATTTTCAGTCTCATAAACTGACAGTTTTCTGATATTTATTATTCCTGTATTTAGAGTGTCCAGTTTTTATTGGTAAGACTCTAAAAAAGGGGATGGGACAGCAAAAGAGGAAAAGAACAACTATTAACGACATGTCTTTTAAATAATTTAGTAATTAATTTTTCAATTGTGAGTTATTCATGCATTATAATGCTGTTGACTGTATTTTAGAAATATGTTGTAATTGGAACTATTTCTTTTTTTTTTTAATAATAAGCACATTTCTCTCATGTGAATCTGTGTCCACTGTGTTTCTATGGACACATCTTTACACGTCTACGTGGTTTTGTTTTGTAGTGTACATGCAGTTAAAGCACTTCCCAGTCTTGTACATTCAAATGTTGGTCAAAAGTTTGATGATTCTTGTCATATATATATTGTAGAAGTATCCCATCTGCACTGTTTGAGTCTTGGGACAGCAATTGCAATCTCTGACTGTAAGATTTCTTTTGTTTTTCTTCCCCCTACCCTGTAGTGGAACATGTTGAAATTAAGGAAGTCTACACTGTTTTATGTAGAGCATAAAAGAAATTTTAAAGAGCCGCAGTAGTCTAACTACGGGTAGTAGCTTAGCTCCAAAACTTAGAACCATAGAACTCTGGATTCAGAGTTGAAATGTAGCTAGTTGAAGAATTAGGCCATAGTTGCAAAACATTCCCTGCAACTCAGTGATTTTGCGTGAGCATTTTTGCTTTGAGACATTGAAATTAGTATCATAAAGACGTGTCTTTTTAACTTTCATATTTTCAGCGTGTGTGTTGCTTGAGTTTTTACCAGCAGTGTATTTTGGTGTTAACTCTTGCTCAAAGCCTTTATAAATATTTGGAGTTTTAAAATTTGGCCTTTTGGAACATGGGTATCAGTGAGTAGTGATCTATGTTATGGTTTAAAGCGCAGTATATCTCTCCTTTACTGAGCTCTTTAGTAATTTGACACCTCAATATAACTACAGAATAATTTCCACAGAATAGAGTGAAAATGTTTTTTTCATGGTGGAATGTGTTAGTTTTAGAAACTATTTCTGAAAGTAGTTGAGGCAATACATTTTGCACAAGTATTAAAATCTGTAAGTTATTTTCCACAGAATGAGGCCAGACTTTAAGCCTGTATTTAGGTCTTCTCTGGAAACAATCATAGGAAACATTTCAAAAATATTGTAGTTTCTATGTGTTATGTGAAATTGTCAAGCTTGGTTCTCTTAATATTATCAAATAATAATTTTCTGGATTTACATGCTAATATGATTAGTGAGATGGATAACTTCATAAAAAATGTTATGCAAGTACAAGAAATTTGCTAGTGTGGTCTTCTGTGCATTTTAATTTGTTTAATGTGACTTCCTATGACTGACTTTTAGCACAAATCTGAAAGCTCTTAAAAACTTTCTAATCAGAAATGTTTGACAGTACCGGATGGTTTGAGCTGTCGTTACATAAAACTGCATTTTAGTGGCTTTTAACATGTATGCTAGAAAATATGAGTAAATATGGGTAATTGTAGCCATTGTTGTCATACCCATTATTTCCACTGAATTTCAGGCATTATTTTCAATCAATGTACTTCCTTCCTTCAATGCAGCAAGCTTTTCATCTGTCAGTTTTTGCTCCAGGTGCAATCTAAAATAGCAGGTGAACAGTATAATTGAAGACTTTTTCTGGGTGTTTGGCTGAAAAACAGGCTGCCTTTTTCAGATCACAAGGATAGGAGAACTCTGGGTGGAAGGGAAGTGGAAATGCATGACAAAGTACTGGTCATCTAGCAAAGGATGAAGGTAGTGGAGTACCTTTCTTTTCCAAAATGTGTTCTTCCTGCTGCCATTGTACAGTATCTTAAAACTAGGACAGGGAAGAGGATTAATGTGTAACCCAGGTGGTGCTCTGAAACAGCTTTTGTTTCTTTGCAAGTTCCTTTAATACATTCAGGCGCAGCTTTTTATCAATAGACTTTGAGAATCTCTATGCTTGTTTAGTGGAAAAGAAATTATGGGAAGAAGTAATAAACAAAGGCGAAGATCAGTAAATGAAATAAGTAGTAGGTGCTGGTTTATTAAGTTTATCAATGAATAGGACTGAATGCTTATTCAAACTTCAGTTTTTGCCTGCCTACTTCTACCTTGATCAAATACTGCATTGTACATAGTGTCAGGGAAAATTCCAGCACTTCCTTTAACTTTCTCTTCTTGTGTTGCACCCTTGATAGAAAATTGACTTACTAGAAATAACTATGAATCTACTGCTGTCTCATTTTTACCATCAGTCAAGGTGACTAATTCACAGAGTCTGAAACAATCTGTCTGAGGCACCTTGCAGCTGCTATTGCTGATGTTGTTTCTCAGTATTTGTCTTCCTGCCTGTGTCATTTGCAAAGCTTTATAAAAAGGATACTTTTTCACTTAAGATCAGCCCTTACTAAAGACTTGTCTCTGGTACCCACTAGAAATGCATAGGCAATAGCTTTATTTAATGTACTATCTAAGAAATGAAAGTGATGCTAAATTCTCACTTGTGTTATCCCCATCCATTTTTCTCAAATATCTCTTTTATCTTGTACTTTAGTGAATGGGCTTATATCAAGAAAGAGAGTGTTTTGACTTGTGTTGGATTTTTTTTGTTTTGCGGCTGGTTTTTTTACCATCTGTTCTGAGCTATAAGGTATATTTTTCTTGGTATTCTTTTTTTACTTGATGTGTCTAAGTTCAAGTGCTAATGGCTTTCTGTATCTGTTAGCACAAATGATGAATACTGTTATGTGTATTGTTCTCCTAAGCATATTCTGTACTTGTATCTAAACATGGCAAGACTTGACAGTAAGCTGACTCCTTCTGTTGTGCAGCATCTCAGAAACAATTTCCATTGGTACTTATGGTCTAATCTAGTTTCCTTTTTAAGTTCAAGTAGTGTATATAGTAGGTTCCTATTTAAACCTGAAATCTGTTAAGGAAACGCTTGAATTGCTCTGCATTACAGTAATTTTTGTTTAAAGCATTGATTCTTCCTTTCCCTTCCCTGTCACTTGATCTCATTGCCATTATTCAAGACTGAGTTGTACTTTGTGTCCATGTAAATATAAATACTCATTCTCAAGATATTTGAAAACAGGAAACTTCTTGTCTTACGACCCACAAACTGGTCTTAAAGTAGTTTGATTTTTTTATTAATTTTGTTAATTGTGGAGGAAATACGAATAATTTTATTTTAAACTGTCTAGAAGTTAATTTCCAAAATGAAGCTTGAGTTGATAGATACTTGCAAATATTTTTTCCTAGACATGGTAGGTCATGTTCTGGACATGCATTTCATAGTAATCACCTTTGGTTTTTCCTGTTGCATGTCTGTAGCAAACATGGATACAATGCTTCTGGAAAGCATTGTCACTCACTTGTCCAACTGAATTTCAGTTAGAACTTAAGATGTGGTTTGAAAATGCTTGCTACATCAAGCCATTAGTTGCAATTAAAGTTCTGTCTTCTTTAAATGGTATTTGACTTGGACACTCAGCCATCCAACATTACTGAAGCTGTATCTTCTGGAGTGTCTCAGAATTCTATTTCTGTATTTCTATGGAAATGTGAAGGTCACAAAAAGTAATTGTCTCCTGGTTAGATAAGCACCTATGTCCAATATCCCGGTCTTGAAACCTTTTTCAGATGTTAAGTTCTTGGATCTTATTTGATCTGGACTGGAACCTGCAATGTTTCTATATTAAAGTGGATATTGCAGTTTTAGAATGCACTTCTATCTTAATTTTTTGTATTCTTAATCAAGTTTCTTCTGTAAATTTGCTTCCATTCTTTGCTGTATACTTTAGTGCTTGGATGCTGGTGCAACATCTGCTTGTTGTGCCTTGCATTTTAAAATGTGATATGAACATAATGCTGTATGACAAGCTGGATAATACTGGATGAGCAGAGAGAAGAGGAAGCCTGAAACTTGTAGGCTTCTTGAATGAAACATTGCTTAGGATGTGTAAAGATGAACCATGCTAACATTCTTCAGAAGAAGAATATGTTTTCTGATACGTTTCTGGAAAGGCTGTCTCTTTATGATAATGAATTGGATATACAAGTTAGATGGTTATTTGGTTTTTACATCGTGTATTGTCAGTTAAGAAATTTGATGTGTCACTATGCATGTGTTACTGTGCATTACCACAGAATTTCTAATAGGCTTTGCTCTTTTACTGGAGGATGAGTCTCTTCAATTCTAGCAGTCATGTGCTATAGTAGATATGTTTCTGTTAATTTGTTGTGGTAGGAGAAAAAGACTCTGGTGTCTATTTACACAATCTAGTGCTCTTTGCAGAGACTGGTAACTTTCATTCTTTGCAATTTCATTATTTTGCAAATTGCACTGTCTCTCAACTTCATGCATTAGGGTATTTCTTGTTTTGCTGTATTTATTGTCACTACTTAGTCTATTTCAAATCCCTTTATAACTTGTAACTGGAAATTCAGAGGTTTTGATGATTTGGAGCTGTCCTCTAGTTGGAGTCATGAATGTGCAGTTGGCTAATTGATGGCTATTTCTTGTATCTAATGGAGGGATCTGGGATGGTCCCTCTGCTAAGAGTTAAAGCAGAACCATTCAGCTAAAAAGCTTGTGCTTTTGAGATTCTTAATGGCTTTCAGCATACCTTTGAAAATCCTCAGGAAATCTTTGTGATGGAAAAATACTTCCTTTTTTTTCTACCCTCCCTTTCCTTAAGCTGTTGACAGGAAACAAAGGATGACTTCTCAAATTAGACTTCCTTTCTTATGGAAACTTTCTCAGCCAGCTAAGAAGTTGTACCAGTCCATGTTGTATTGACACTACAGGAAATAGCTTTTTGTAATGTTTTAGTGTTTCTTGTACCTGTAAAGGGAAAAGGGATCAGACCTTACTTAGCTGTAATTGAATGTTAGCTTCACCGCCAATAAATTTTACAAAGACTCACTTGTTCTAGAAGACAGAGTAGTAATTTTGTATAGGAGCCAGTACCTGATTTTTTGGTTTTTTATTTCAACTACATTCTAACTTCATTACTCCTGAACTTTACACCTATTCATGTGGAATCAACAGCAAGTTGTGAATAAACTGAGAAATTACGCCCCTTCCTGCCTGTCCTGTAATCCTTCTGGGCTAACCTCTGTCTCTTAAGAGGGATGGAGCATGAGAAATGTATTTTCTACTAATGTAACCTCACTTAAAAAGCATGAATGTTAAATGTAGGGATTGTAGAATTCAGTGTCACGACTTTTCTGTTGCTGTGGTATCAGAACATTGTTAATGACTATGTGAAACAAAATAGTTCCATCTGACCCAGCAGCAAAAACCGTTTTCCACACCTTGTGTCCAGTATTCCTAGGGAAGTTGAGGATTACTATGCTTACTGCCCTGTTTCAGTGTTATGTAATCTTGCCATGTGATAACTTGAAATCTGGTGTGGCAAAAGTTCTAAACCAGGTAATTGGTTTGGAATGGAAATAAGACATTCCATAAGTTGTACCTCTGTTTGTTGTCACTACTTTTTCTCTGCTGCTGCTTAAGTATTTTTTTGAGACAGATTAGTTTATTAAAAGAAATGACATTGTGAGGTAAAATACTGAGAGGACTATGCACATTGATTGTGTAGAGATCTTTATCTTGGTTGTGAATTAACAATGACAAGATTAACAAGATTGTCATTCAGTGTAATTAGATATATTTTCTGTTGCTCCATTGTCTATGGAAGAAATAGGTGGATGCTCTTAAGTGTTTGCTGCTGTTCTGCACAGATGTCATGTGTGAGCTGGTGCTCCTCACTAGAATCTTTTATTAAGAACACTGATGGCAAGGCCTACATTAATTGCAACAAGATATGAGATTCTTATTCCAGTTAACAGATCAGTACTGTAATCCCCAATGCCTGAAAAAATAAAAGGGCAGTTTATTAATGTTTAACTAAGTGTTGTTACTGAGGTCAGATTTCTCGTGTGGGCTTCTCTCTGTGGCTGGGGTGGAGAGCTGTCACCAGTGACAAGTTTGCCACTTCCCTGAGTGCTCTGTGTCTCAGAGCTGCTCAGGTTCTGCTGCCCTCCCTCTGCAGCAGCTGCTCCCAACTGAGGGCAGCTGCCAGCTCCTGGGGGGCAGCTGCTGCTGCAGGGCTGAGCAGCAAAACACTGTCAGGAGGGTCTCATAAAGTTACTTGTGCATTCATTCCCATAAAGTTACTTTGCAGCTGTAATTCAGTGAAAAAGTGAGTTGTCAGATTGAACAGAATTTTATTGCTTACTTTTCTTTTGAGCATGTTTTTAAAATCCTTTTGAGAAGCTATGAGAAAAGTAATTTTTATTCAGAGAGAAGCTTTAAACTTCTAAGCAAATTGTTAGAATTATTTAAGATTAAATGTTGCAGGATGAAAAAGGATTCAGTTACGCAGATTCTTTTCTTCCTTCCCAGAAACAATGTGTTGGCTAGTGTTAGGGAAGAATTTTTTTTTTCTTGAAGGGCAGGGAACAGATGACTGATAAAGTAGGCTGTGGAAGAGTTAGTTGTATTACTGACTTTTGCTTTCAGCCTTAAAGGTTTCATTTCCAGAAAAAGTTTGAAGTACTTTTGCTGCATATTCTCCATTCCTTTAAGATTTCCCATACTTGGCAGAGAAGGAGGTGATGTCTGTAGCTTGTATTATATTTTATATTGATGATAATTCTCATTTGAAACAGTTTTAAGGGTGTCTGGGTTTTCTTCTTGTTTTAACCCTTGGTATTAGTTCACTTGTTATTTGGAAATTAAACCAAACAAAACAACCTCAAGCACATAAATAGACATATGGCTTATTATTGGAATCATACGCCATTTGACTATGTATTAAGTCAAATCATTGTTACATATTTGAATTTCCTAAATCCTAGCTTCAATGTTCCAATGATAACAATGTTTTTACTTGCCACCTTAATACTTCTGATAAGTTAGAACAAATTTGCTTTTAGAGGTGTCAGCTTCCATAAAAGTTTTACTGAAAAGAAAAACATTTTATCCATCTGAATGTTAGACAGTGCAAGGTGAGGTGTTCCAATACATAATTTGCAGTAAAATACAAGTTTTTGGTTCTGGTTTTCTCTGGTTGATGTCTTAGCTTTTAGATCACAGCACAACAACCTGAGCAAGCAAAGATTTAATGTTGTTCTGTTGCTGCCCTGGCCTATTTAATAGTTTCCTGCAGAACTTGGAGCACGGGTGATGTGGAGCTTATTTTGGTGGTTGTTGTTTGTTTTGGGGGATGTTGCAGGGGGAAGGGAGGCGTTAAATTTTGGGTGTGGGGTAGAAAGACTGCAGGTACTACTGCAAGGAGATTCTTGCAGGGTTGTCATGCTTTTAATGTTGCATGTGCCTGTTTAAATAAATATCCTTCCTTAAGGGAAAAAGTAATCATGATTCCAAAAATACTTTCTTGCTGGGACTAGCATTTAACCCATACAGCAAATTTAGCGTATAGACAAAAGGATTCATTTTCTTCCTGTAGCTTACAAACTGAAAAGGCTGCAAGGCTAACAGTTTCCAAATGCTTTAAAATGCTCTTTTTAAAATAATATTTTAAATCTTCACTGACCACTCTTCTAACTGATTCTGGACTCTCAGAAATTACTTACAGGGTTTGTATAAGGTTGTCAGCATAAGGAAGACAAACTATTAGTTTAATATTGAATGCAAACACTTTACCATTAGAAATTGTTTATGAGCAATTACCTTTTAACCAAATATTGTGAGCAGTTCTTGGGGATTATTTTTGTGTTCTTCAATATTGTGTACAAACAATTCAGCTCTGTGTCTTTAAATACTTTGGCCTTTTAACAAACTAGTGCTCTGCAGCCACGCTTGAGCACAGGAAGCCTTCCTCCTCGTGTATCGTCATCATTTGCGATACATCCCCTGCTGCACCCTCGCTCATTTGCTGCCTGCCTTGTCAGTCAAATGTGAGCGTCCAGCAAACTCTCCTGTCACGGCATCGTGGGGCTCTGCCTGTGCCTGGAGCTGACAGCAGGTACAGAGAATGCTTTCAAACAGCCTGGAACCGTGGTTTTTGTTTCATTTCTTTTTTTAGTCATGTTTTATTTTTAGAAGGGAAATGTCTCRTCTCTGGTATGGGAAGAAGGGAAGAAAGCACCAGCCAGTTAATCGTAAATGCACTCTGGTAATTTTCAGTGTAGTATGTTCATGTCTGTTATTGCAGTCCTTAAATGTTGTGGTGCAGAGACAGTTTCTGGAAGTTTAAATTTTGAATATGTAAACAGGATGCTAAGTCACAAATTTTCATTATCTTTGAAATAGAATCTAATTACTGATATTTCATTTGAAGTAGATAATAGAAACTACTTTGGGCATTAAAGAGTTCAGCAGTTTTAAGGGGGTTTTTTCCCCTTTGTTTTCCCTTGGAGTAATGCATTTTTTCACAAAAAATGTGCTTTATGCCAAGGTACCAGGAACAAGAGTTTGCATGGGCATACAATTAGAGAAGTGTAAATTTCCTGACTTACCATGACTTTCTCAGAAGTCAGTCAACCATATAAAGGTCTGGTAATATTTCTAAATTCATGGACATGAGTCCCCTGTTGTCCCATTCTCATGTTTATAGTGAAGGGGAGGAAGCAAAAACACTGGCTTTGCATATTAGATAGATGAAAGGAACTGGGATTTTCCAGTGTTGTTTTCCCCAAACAGAATTTTTGTAGTACTGTTTAATACGTAGTAGATTCTAAAGGAAAAGGTTTTCAGTGAGACCTGCGAAACAACAGCTTGAGGATAGGGAAGTAGTGATCTTGACAATATACTGTGCTTTTACCCTCTGGTAAATTTGGAAGATAGTTTTCTTTTAGACTCTGTTTATGACAGGAGAGTCTAATTCTTAAGAATTACATCTTCCTGGATTTTGAAGCATACTTTAAGGGTGTTGTTGAGTTGGTTTTGTTTTTTGTTTTTGTTTTTTTTTAATTTATTAACATCTTTTTATTCTTTACCTTTTTTGTATTGTTTTTATATTTGTTTTTAGCCAGAATACTTGCAAAATATGAAATTGACTTGTTGTAACAAATGGTTCTATAAAATGTGTGTTCCTAAATAACAACACATTTTTGAAGTAATAGTCTCTTTAACTTTCCTCTGTGGTAGTGGAGTAGAAAGGAGATATAATACCTAAATGAATTAAAATGTTATTCTAGCATACCCTGTAGCAGTGTAAAAACTATCTGATGTTCAGTTTACAAAGACTGTGGTTTTTAACATGTATCCAGATACACAGATATATAGATATAACTTGCACAGATATTTTAAAAAGTAATAGTATCCTTTGTTATAATTGTTTCCCTTAGGACCAATACTGCACTTTAGCCAGAGTCTAACTATGTTATAAAAACAATACTTACTAGCTTTTAAGGACTGTTTGAACTAAAGAAGACTCTGTGAAAGTAAGGATCGACTTTGCTGTGAGAGAGGTAGAGAAGAGGTTGTTTTAACATGTAAAAAGTCAAATTGGAAGAAGAGTTACAGAAGTACCTACAGATGGGGATATTTTTAAAATGTTGCTATGTTGATAAGACAAGCTCTATTCTTGAAGTTGGGTTTTTTCTTCAATGAATGTTCATAAACCTAATGTGCAAGTGTAGTCTTTTACAGACAGGAAAGAGTATTGGTATAATTATTTCTGTTATGCAAGACCTGTGGAAAGAATTTTAAGGAGCCTGGCAGCATATAAAGTGTACAGGTTTCTGACTGAATCTCTCATTAGTGGTTGTTCTGAATTTGGATGAAGTCTCATCTGACATGAAGTAACAGTTACTGGGCTAAATTAAGTGATACAATAAAACAGAAATACTAGCTTGAAGCAACTAAGTTGCCCTAGATTATTTACCATAAAGGCCTTTGTTACTTTTCTGATGATACTATTAATTTGAGATGAGCATTTGAAAGGGTTTGGTACTTTCCCAGGGTAAGAAATCAAAATTTTGGCGACTTTTTGGTGTATTATGCTCCCCCTTTAAAAAGCTAGTAATGTCAGCTTCCCACGTTTTTAGTAAATGTTTGGTATTTACTGTGTCTCTTTATTTTGTGGCAATACAAGAGATGCCAGTAAGTTTCTAGAATGTCAAAAATGCAGGCAATGGTTCTTCCTGTTAAAGCATTTCAGACAAAAGACATCAGACAATGTAAGGGAACAAAAGGTGGATTGCCATCTTTGGGAATGCTTGTCTGTGCTTTGCACAGCTTGGATAGGCAGTATAGCCAAAGGGACAAACCCCAATGAAAACTGATCTTGGCTTTTATATTCTCAAGTTATTAGCATGCAAAGAGAATTAAAATGTTGGTTTTAATAGCTTGAATTGTTTGACACCTGCACAATTTCTGACATCTTGAGTTATTGGCTAACTTTATTTAGTAAGCTAATGCCTCTATTTCTTTGACAATTAGGAAGGTATAATAATAGGGGCTTTCATGTGAAAGATGAGAATTTATTTCTTCGCTGTAGATGTCAGAATTGCACACTATCAATTCAGTAATACTACTGAAATATTTTTAAAATCAGTTTTCTATATTAGGTTTTTAGAGTAATTGAGTGAACTAATTATATATTTTTAGTAGTAAAAATGCAGAGTGAAATCCAGTACTCTCTTATACAGATCACTTGGCCTAGAACCTTTCCTTGACAGATATTTGATGTACCTGTTGTCCTGGGTAACTTGGGGGGTTATGCATCATGTTTGTGCTTTTGGCGTGACTGAATGGTCTCCTGCAGGCCTCTTGGAGCAAGTCCAGAGGAGAGCCACTGGGTTGATCCAAGGGCTGTGTTTTGGTATCAGCTGGACACCTCTGCTATGGAGACAGGCTGAAAGAGTTGGGACTGTTCAGCCTGAAGGAGAGAAGGCTCTGGAGAGACCTTATTATTGGCACCTTGCAAAGCCTACAGGAGGGGGACTTTTCCCAAGGGCATGTTGTGATAGTACAAAGGGGAATGGCCTTAATCTGAAGGAGGAAAGGTCTAGATTAGATACTATGAAGAAATTCTTCACCAGGAGGATGGTGAGGCACTGGAATAGATTTCTCAAGAGGATTTGTGGAATTCTCGTCCCTGGAAATGTTCAATGCCAGGCTGCATGGGGCTTTGAGTAGCCTGGTATAGTGGAAGGTTCCCTGCCCATGATTGCGGAGGGTTGGAGCTGTATGATCTATAAGATCTGTTCCAACCTGAACTATTCAATTACTGTAGTTCTTCCATTGAATTGTTGGATGTTACATTGTTTGCATTTTAAATAATTATGAAATACTACTCTACCTCAACTTTGTTGAGGTAGAGTAGCACAGGACTTTTCACAAAGATTGTTTATAAGTTAAAAGAAGGTAAATGAGTAGTAAAGACTTAGATTTTTCCTGGGTGGATTTAATGATCTGTGGATTCTGAAGTTGGTCCTTAATTGACTTTTTTCCACTTAAAGCATGAGACAAATATTTTCATGCTGGGCTGTGATTCAGTTATTTCTAAGCCTATGTAATGCTTTGTTGTCATACCTGAGAGGATCTTTGCAGGGCAGTATCAGAGCTGAGATGTAACCTTGCTCAGTCTGCCTTCTCCTGTAATGGCAGCTTGCACTCAAGCACCTGGTGCTGTGGTTTCAGCAGCTGAACCTCTGGTTTCTCTGCTTGCAAGTGCTGAAACTTCCCTAAGTAGTTTTGCAAGGGAGCTGGGTTTTATTGTTTGTGTTGCTACAGATCTTTTTTTATTAGGACAAAATGAGTAAAGTTGTCTGGCCTGCCTCTTTAAGAAAGTAATTTTCTTAAATCTGATTCTTAGTTCTTTGCACAAACCTAAACTGGTTAATGTTTTGCATGCTAAATTTAGTTATCTTGCTGGCATTATCATATCTCTCATATGAGTGTTTTCTCCTATCTTGAAAAAAATAGCTTGTTATTAAGGTCTGCAGACTTGATGTAACACTTTTTGTGCTTCAGGCTTTGATTGCATTCTTTTCAAGTTCATTTATTCTGGTTATTGCAGATAGTTCAGTTTATCTTCAGTATATGTTAATTACAGCTTGGTACAGTTGCTGTGGGCTTAGAGCACTTTGAGGCAGATATTTAACAGGGACAATACTGGTCACAGGGAGAATGCTGCTGTCATGTGACCTACTCAGCATTTCTGTCCTTGCTCTGGAAAACACCCCAGTGTGCACAACAGTTTGAAGAGGGACAGCTTTTAAAATACTTAGAGAAAGAACCATGATGACAGCCAAACCAGGGGACTGCTGTCATTCTATGGTCCTTCTCTGCATAAAATGGCCGGCTGTCATCCCTTCCCTTCCTTGTCACCGGTAGAGTGACAGGGAGTTGAATTGACTGAATACCACACAAAACAGAAAATTAATAGCTTTGCAGCCACATACTTTAAAAATTAATCAAATTAAATTAGTCTTAAGTTTTAGGTTTTCTTCAAATTATACCTTACAACTGTTTATCTGGTGCAGTACGACCCATGAGTTAATGCATTTTTGTGATGTAATCAAAATGTCCCAAATAATCATATTTGATATGATGGAGCAGAATGCTTCTTCAATATTGTCTTCTCTCCAGGAGTCTAATATTTTTGGGAGGAAACTAAATTTGTCTGAAAAATAAAGTTAGTGTTTTCTCTTAAAATATTCATAGCAGCATTCAGTTAGAATAGGCACCTTTTTATTGGAAGGTATTCTAAAGTAACTTTGTAAGTGGCCTAATAAAACTACATTGGTTTTTTTTCTTCAATTAAATATCCTGAAATATTTTTGAATCACAAGAATTAATGTTCATGAAGTTTACAGTTCAGCCAAGTTTACACTATGTGTTAAGATTCAGTATTATGTATTAAGATGCAAAGTAAAATTGTTCAGATTGTGTTCTTTCTTAATACTTGTTTTTTTTTTTCATATTCTGAGTTGATAACAAGGTTACTGATAACTTACATTTCAGAGCTGTTTATGCTGTTAAGCTTTGTGTTGTTACTTCCAGAAGCACTGTTCAGCTTTGATAAGACTCTCCCATTCTCGATGAAGACAGTTTCAGCTACTTGTTAGCTCTGAACGTTTAGCTGTGTTTGTTTTGAGGGCAGCAATGAAAGGTGCTCCCTGTTAGCAAACAGGCATAGGGGGGCAGTGGGGGTTGTCACTTGTGGCTTTGTTAAACTGAGGAAACCCTCGCTGGTGTAAAAAGCTTTCTTTACATCTGCCAGTAGGATGATATGACCAGTGGCTGAAGGGGTCAATCAAACATTAAAAAAATTTAACTGCATTTTCATGTGTGTTGTTGAAGGACAAGAAATGTTCCATATTTGGAATTTCGTCTTCAGTTTCATTCACTGCAAGTGGCCAGCATAGCTTGTCAAGTTAGGTACTTTTGAGATATTTTCAAAAAAACAAAATTTAGAAACATGAGTTTCAGAAGGAGAATTCTTGGCTTCTTGATTGTTTGAATCATTAGTATGCAAACCCTCAACTTATTGCATTAAATATTAAAACTGCTGAGTGTTTTGTTAAGTGGTTAACTCACATATACATAGTGTGGAGAGGTTAAAAAGGTTAAGGAGTCATGCCACGAGTCATACAATTTATCCTGTGTTTTTTCACCAATGGTGCCAATATGAATACAGTAGGTAGTATTAGATCTCTAAAGGATATATTCCATGTCTTTTCAAACTTGGAATCACAGAATCATAGAATAAGCTGAGTTGGAAAGGACCCACAAGGATCATCCACTCCAACTCCTGGCCCTGCACAGCACCCTCCCCAAAATTCACACCATGTGCCCAAGAGCATTGTCCAAACACTTCTTAAACTCTGTCAGGCTAATG
This sequence comes from Cardinalis cardinalis, assembly GCA_014549065.1. Classification (NCBI taxonomy): domain Eukaryota; kingdom Metazoa; phylum Chordata; class Aves; order Passeriformes; family Cardinalidae; genus Cardinalis; species Cardinalis cardinalis. The sequence continues at coordinate 580,720 of JACDOX010000012.1, read as the reverse complement.
CTGTGACCACTTCCCTGGGGAGCCTGTTCCAGTGCCCAACCACCTTCTGATATCTACCTTTTTCCCATACCCAAAGTAAACCTCCCCTGACACAGCTTCAGTCTATTCCGTCAGGTCCCGTCGCTGCTCACCACAGAGCAGGGATCCGTGCCTGCCTCTCTTCTTCCCCTCATGAGGAAGTTGTAACTGCAGCAAGTTCTCCTGGCTGAACAGACCAAGTGACCTCAGCCTCTCTTCAAAGAGTTTCCCCTCAAGGCCTTCCACCATCTTTGTTGCCCTCCTTTGGACACTCTCTGATAGTTTTCTATCTGTCTTTTCTTGTGGCACCCAAAACTGCCCCCAGCACTCAAGGTGAGGCCTCCCAGTGCAGAGCAGAGCAGGACAATCCCCTCCTGGCTTGCTGGCTGCCTGGCTGGTGATGCTGTGCCTGATGCCCCCCAGGACTCACTTGGCCCTCCTGGCTGCCAGGGCACTGCTGGCTCATGTTCAACTTGCCACTGACCAGGAACCCCCAGGTCCCTTTCCATGGTACTGCTTTCCAGCATCTCATTCCCCAGTCTGTACATACATCCAGGGTTGCTGCACCCCAGGAGAAGAATTCAGCAGTGTCCCTTGTTGAGCTGCATGTGGTTGGTGATTGCCCAGTCCTTTGATTTGCCGAGGTCTCTCTGTAGGGCCTCCATCTCTTTAAGGGAGTCAGCAACTCTTCCCAGTGCTGTATCATCTGCAATAGACAGTTTCGGAACCCTTTTTGCTCTGAAGTGCACTAACAATCCAGGCTATACACGTTACTTGTTTTGCTCTATTCCAACCAGTGCCCAGATTAACCATAAGAGGTTTAGCTGGTTTTCTCTTCTCCTACATTCTTTTTAAAGCAGAAAAATCTAGAGAGAGAACAAAGCGCCCTTCAGGAACATTTCCTGATCCTCAAAAATTAGCTTTGGTTATCCAGGAAACTGGATGCTGAGATGGCATAGTAAAAAGAGCATAGTAAGTAAAGCACATAGCAAAGTCATATAGGTAGACCTTAAACTAATTATTTTATTGGAAGAATTTTATCACAAAGGAGTATTTTGTATTGAAAACTACAGTCCAGTATGATGAATATGAATCTGTATCTACCTTCATCTACCTATGAAATGTGTTGCTTTCTAGGTATTTCTCATACAGTATCAAAGACTACATTCTGTAGTAGAATCAAAGCTTGAGTTCTGTTTTGAGAATCAAAGTTCAAAGTAGAATGAGGTAGAAGTAGGTCCTGGAATAACAGGAAAACAGACAGCTGATGAGGGACAGGGAGTGGGGCAGAAGATGGAAGAAAACACTGGTTTATTTAGCTAGGTGAAGCAGACTAGAAGACTAACAGGATTGCAAGGAAGGAACATGAGGAAATCTTGATGGAAGAGGAAAAAGCAGTCTATGAATTAAACCAGGTTATAAGGAAGAATAAACTTCTAATTTTACTACTTACATTTCAAAGCAGTGCTCTTGAGCCTTGAGCAACAAAATGCTGTCTGTTTGCAAGATATATCTCAGTTCCTGAATGAAGTTGAAGGTGGTTGCTAGTAAGCTTAGACATATGTGACTTTAAGATTCTGTAGCTCATTTAATCAAGAAGTAATGTAGTTTTGTCCCCTGCAAAGCAAGAATATATCATGTTGGCCTAAACTGTAGGCATTATATAGAAGGCCAGGTGCTGCATCTGAAAGGTTGAAGTATCTTAACATAATCATCTGAAGCCTTGTTCAGTGATGAGTAGATAAACCTGAGACAGTGTCTCATGGTTTACTTGCAGAACTTAGCATGAACTGCCTGCCTTGTACAGACTCTATACTTAAAATAAGCTCTAGGTTTGAGAGTGTGGGTTCTTTTCCTTTAATTTTCCTGTGGCTAGTTTGACATTCTATGACATGCTATTTATGATGTTTGTCATTGCATACCAGTGGTCTGCCGTTATGCAGGTTTTTGTTCTCAAAACAAATGGAGTGTGACAGTGTGCAACAGATTCAGCATGGCAAGAAGCTATTGTATTGTACACACATGAATAGATATTCATGTTTCTCTCAAACAAGAAAAGTAAGGCATCTCCATGGCATGTGAAAAGGTCGATCTCTGAGTTAAAAAGCTGATAAGCAATTCACAGATGCCAGATGATAAGTATGCACTTGAGAAGTTGAAGGCAAGATGGCAGTGCCCATAAAACTGTCTACGTTTCCACTATGTGAAACAACAACTATACAATGGTATCAGAGATTTTTTTCTCAAGAATCTCTTTGAGTAACCACACATTTACAGCCTATTGTAAGTTACCTGCTACCTCACATATGGTAGGGTGTAGCTTAAAGAACCAGTAAGGCTAAAGGGTCCTCACATTTCTGCTTTCAGGGTTATGTTCATAAGTTACTGGTGTGAACAGTGTAAATTTGCAATGAAGTGTCAAAGCAAATAAGAGGATAAAACTACACTATCACACGTTTGAGTGGAATACTGCTAAAGCTTTACATATAGCTATTTGACTCTGAGAATGCACAAGCCAATACAATTTACAACAATATTTGTTACCTGTTTTGAGAGAACAGTAGAAAAATAATGGAGATAAATTGAGTGTTAGTAATGACAGATTATTCAGTAATAAAGGTGGATGTCACAAGTATTCCTTTTTCCTTGCCTTGCAGTTGCATGGGGTAGAGTGAACCATCGCTGCTCAAGAGCCAGTCATGCGTGACTGTGGGCTCTGTACTCAGGACAGTGGCGAGTATCTGGCCAAACTCCTTGTAGTAGGGACAGGTAGATGGGGAGCTGCTGGACTTGTGGTTGTCTTCCTTTGCACTGTGGTAGGCTCTAGAAGTTTTTAATATGCTCTTACTACATGGGACATCCATTTAATCTCTTCACCAGCTGTTTAAAGATGCTTTCATGCCAATGATGATTTTGAGTTGTTCTCAAAATCACATTAATTGCTCTAGTTACATCAAAATAACTGTTGTAGTCCTTTAGCCAGCTTGTTGCACCAGAGCAGCATGTTCTAGAGCTTTCTGACTAAAGACTTTCTGGCTGTACACCTCCTGCCAAAGTGGAGATGCCATTTGAAGTGAATGTGTTGACAGATGAGCAACTCCGGAAGCTTTGGAGGGGAGTAGAAAGTCCAGGATAAAGAAATTGTCGGGTGGTATTGGGATGTTATTAAACTGTAGTCTTGCTACATTGTCTTTATCTTCACTGCCAGACACAAGAGTTAGAGCTTACTGAGAAGCCTGAGATTTGCTTCTAGTCTTCATCTAGGAAAGCAAACCAGGTTCACAAGGTTCATTAATCTGAGTGTAAAGAATGTTTGAGAGGACCTTGGGCTGAAGTGTTTGGGTTAAGGCATGTAACTCAGATTGACTTTCATTTAGCATCCTGATACTGGAAACTTTATGTACTCATATCAGTTCTTTATTCATCCTAGATCAGTGAGATATCTGACTGCTAGTGCCCTTAGTGTTTACTTTGTAATCTTGCTGTGTTTACTCATATGTCTAAAATCACCTACATGTGCATTGTCCTTGCAGAAACGAACATCTTTTGGCCCTTCTTGTTTGTTTGTTGTCATTGCACATTTTCCCTTCATTACTCTCCTCCAGTTTTTTCTTTCATACCTTTTTACTTTTCTTCAACTGTCAGTGGAATTATTGTCTTCCTGTCTCCATATTCAGGTAGTGTCAGTGGCTGAGTATCACCGCAGGATCGATGCTCTAAATAGCGAAGAACTGCGCACACTCTGCAGACGTCTCCAGGTGCCCTCTTCAGTAGTTTAAACCCCATCTCCAGATACTAAAACATCTTTCTTTGTAGTGTCTTGGATCAGGGCAATTCCTGCACTCAGTGGGTTTGTCTTGTCTACAGCACTACAAGGATCCAGCAGAAAATTCCTTTGTTTTGGATATATTTACTTGTGCAATTCTATGATGGAATCAGTAATTTTATGATGGAATTACTACTTCCACCTTTTTCACACAGGAATTTTCTGTTAGAATTTGAAAATTTGTTTTCAGTGCTACTTGACTTGCAGTGTTGTGTTTTAACTTCTACTTTAGACTGGTGTGTTGTGTTAGAAGCTTCCCTAAAAAGAATGCAAAACAGGTGAAGAATCAAAACCTTGTTGCATGGGTGTTTAATTTTATATAGGAATCTTTCATCAAGAATCTCACAGTATATGGCAAGTATGAAGCTTCACAACTTCTGTGAAATAGGTAAGTATTTTACCCATTATAAAAGCAGGAAACTGAGGCAGTTCAACATGGCAAAGGTCATACACATACACACAAACACTACTTTGAAATCACTTTGGATTTTTGAAGGTCTGTGACTATGGATTGAAACTGATATTTGCATTCTCTCTAGGTGTTTCATAGTTTTTTGAGAGTTATAAATTGTTAGCTGCTGTGCACATTATACATGCCTTACTGATGGAAAGCATAGCTTAGATTTCCTTAGGAGCATTGAGTATTTTGTTTTTCTCTAGTACTTGGCTGCTGAAAATGTAGAAGTTTTTTCTGTATTTTTTTATTTCTTTGATCTTGGCTTTTTTTACATATTAACAAGCAAATATTTTCTTATCTCTGATATTTCTGTTTGTTTAATAATCCAAAATTAATTGCTTTAAAATGTTTTGTAAGTAGTACAATTACATAGATCAATAATGAGCATGAACTTTGAACCCAAAAGCTGCACTGTTATAGGAAAGTCAAAAATCTTGCAAAAAAAAATAAAATTATTCCCACTTGAGAACAGAACTATTCTGTTTTCAGCAAGTGATGGTGGAGAATCCCTTTATTAATGTTCTGGAAGTGTAGGAGCTCTTTCCAAATACCTTTCACCTGATATGGCCAAACTCATGGTTTAGGCTGACAAGAAAAATCTGATGTGACGGGCTGTAGCCTATAAACTTTGCTCTGAGGCCTTTTGGGAGTTGTGCTCTCAAATGTGGTGTAGCCTGTGTGACATTTATCAATCACGGAAGCCCCTGAAATCTGACTATAGCTCAGTCTGCTCTGTCCAAGTTTGGTAGGAAATAAATCTACAAATTTTGAAATTAGAGTGCTTTGTCTCAGATTCTTTTGAACAGACACTCTTTGACTGCTTCTACAAAGCAGTGTTCTTCCTAGAAGAAAACTACTGTAATGACAATAAAAAAAAAAATCCATCAAAAAATACACCAATCGCCAAAAACTCATAACTAAAAAACTCTGTTCGCCACACCACTTGAATCCAAATTATTCATGTTTTGCATGGTGGTCTTTAATGAAAATTAAAGAATGACAGGGGGAAAAAACTCTCTGCTCTACAGTTGGACAATGCTGAACTTCTCTGGAGCTGAAGCAGTAATATGATGGATGACAGGCATTTAAAGTGGAAAGTAATTGGAATATGAAATAACATTTTAGAGATAGCACTCTATAAAGCAGCACGCAGATCATCTTTTTGTACATGTACTGTCATGGATAACTGCATTTTTTGTTGTGATGTGGAAATTAGTGCTTAGTCTATGATGGAAGTTCTTGTTATCTTCCATTGAAAAAAGGAAAGCTTCAGCTTTTTTCTTGCTTGCTACTCAGTTTAAGCACAACTTTTCTTGGGTTTGGAATTAATACTGTAATTGAGTTACTGTATTAATATACTTTGATAAATTGACTTTATAAGCCGATTTTTAAATAACAAGAGTTTGTGATAAGAACCTTTTTTGTAGTTTTGAGGGAGATTAAAGGGCTGTCCTTTTTTTTTGGCTCAGGTGGCTGTATTTTTTAAATATTCCAGAGTATTTCAGAGTTTTCTTTGATTTTTCTTTGTATTTTTTAAATATTCCAAAGTATTTCAGAGTTTTCTTTGATTTGCCTTTTTTTAATTAACTAAGGAAGTTCACAAAAAGTTGGCAAAGTTTACCATGGTGATACTGTGAAATATTGCAGTCGTGTCCTGTATGTTTAAAGTATGAAGGATGTGAAAAACTGGATTCGGCAGGTATTTTCTTGAAATTTTCAGGATTCAGGATTTAATTTGGATAATCTGGCTTTCAGTGAAACCTGGTTTAGGCCAATAAATATTTCAGATACACCTAATCTTGTTAAGATTTCTTTTTTCTCTCAGCATTTTAGTAAGTCTTGCTGCAGCGGCTTATCTTACTAACTTCCTCATATTGTCCTACTCCTCTGTCGAATTTCACTGTTCCTTGAAAGTTTTAAGTATCCCTGCAGCTGGATTTATAGATGTAAATCTGTTTGGATCGCAGCTATTCTAGTTATCAAGACATGGCACTTGAACTTGGAAGTGCCAGTGTGTTGACTGGGGTAAGAAGCTGTTGTGAGCTACGTCTGATGAGGAATTTTGTGGCCTCTGCCATCTCCACTCAGTAGGGTAGATATGTAGGTCAGGTATTTTAAATTACTGCAGGACCCTGCATAGTGCGTCTTTGCCAGACCTCAGTGCTCACTTATTGCTGCTTTCCCACCCCACCATCTCAATTCTTTCTTCTTTGATTCCCATAAGTACTCCAGCAGGTCATCTTATGGAGCAGCACTATTCCTAAGGCTCCATTCAAATGGTTTGCTCAAAATATATGGCAGCAGTCTTCCCAGAGTCTACTGCATATCTGAAAAATTTCTTAATTACTCTAAAAGAGTATTGAGTCAGAAGTTACTAAGGAATGTCCGTGTTGAAGTTTTAATTCCTTTTCTTTCTGTATAATCTGAAAAGCATTTGAAGCTCTTCAGCTGTGTATGAGAACTGTTTGTTGTTTTAGCATAAGACCGTAGCTTTCTTCTCAGTAGGTGTCCATGTAAGTTATTGTTGTATAGTTGTGTACCAGTTTGCTACTGGAAACAGTGAGAATCTCTATCAGATCAAATATGTTGGATTTCTAAACTTTGGAAGGACTTGCATCATTGATAACTGCATGATTTTAAACCTGAAGTTTTATCTTGTCTGCTAATAGGATGGCATATACTTATTTTCTTGCTATTCTTTTTGTAGATAACAACAAGAGAAGATACCAATTCACAACAGGCAACAAATATCAAAACAGACCTGGAGCCTGAAGCATTCCSGCCAAATCTTAGTGATCCAAGTGAATTACTACAGCCAGAACAAATTGAAAAGGTATGGACTTAGATATATCATTTTTTACTCTTGCACATTAATGTATCACAAATGCTATAACTGTAGTGTAAAACACACCAGTAAGAAGACCTTGTGTGATATTAAATAGAAGAAAATCAACTGTGTATATTAGAAAAGGTGGCTAAGATCACTGAGTCCAGCTGTTACCTCAGCACTGCCGAGTCCACCACTAAACCCTTTCCCTAAGTGCCATGGCTTACACCTCCTTTAAATATTTCGATGGCGATGCTAACTCAGCCACTTCCCTAGGCACTCTGTTCCAATGCTTGACAGCCCTTTCTCTGAAGAACTTTTGCTCAATATCCAATCCAGGTTTCCAGTGGCTCAACTTGAGGATCTTTTCTCCTGTCCTGTTTTGGGAGAAAAGACTGACTGTTACAACCTACTCTCAGGTAGTTGTAGAGGGTGATGGAGGTCCCACTGAGCCTCCTTTTCCCCAGGCTTAACAATCCCAGCTCCTTCAGTCCTCTCCAGACTCTTCACCAGCTTCACTGCCCTTCTTTGGACACACACCAGCATTTCAATGTTTTTCTTTTAGTGAGGGGCCCAGAACAGCACACCGTACTCAAGGTGTGGCCTCACCAGTGCTCAGTACAGGGGGGCAAGTCATGATTCCGTTCTTGGCCACCTGCTGTCTCATGCACAGCTGTCTGCCAAGCAACACCCTTAGGTGCTTTTCCTCTTTCCAGCTGCTCTTCTCCCAGCCTGTAGTGCCGCAGGGACTTTTGCAGGACACTGGCACTTAGCCTTATTGAACCTTGTACTGTTGGCTGTGGCCCATCAGTCCAGCCTGTCCAGATCCCTCTGCAGAGCCCACATACCCTCCAGGAGATTGACACTTTTGCCCAGCTTGCTGCAATCTGCCAACACACTGAGGATGCACTTCATCCCCTCATCCAGTTCATTAGTAAAGACATTAAATAGGACTGGCCCCAGTACTGAGCCCTGGGGAACACCACAAGTGACTGGCCACAAAGTAGATTTAACTCCATTCACCACCACTCTCAGAGCCTGATCATCTAGCCAGTCTTTTACCCAGCAAACAGTGCAGTTGTCCGAGCCATGAGCAGCCAGTTTCTCCAGGAGGGTGCTGTGGAAGTCCTGTCAAAGGGTTTACTGAAGTCCAGGTGGACAATATTCATTCACAGCCTCATCCAGCGAGCAGATCACCTTGTCATAGAGGAAAATCACATTTGCCAAGTGCTAAGTTCTTACGAACCCACCCTGTCTGGGCCTGATGCCCCAGTTTTCCTGAATGTGCTGTGTGATGGCACTCAAGGTGACCTTCCCAGGCCCTGAGGTCAGACTGACAGGCCTGTACTGCCTGGGGTCCTTCCTACAGCCCATCTTGTAAATGGACACACGTTTGCTAACCAGGACGTCCCCAGTTATCCTGGAATACTGGTAAATGGTGGGAAGTGGCTCAGTGAGCATATCTGCCAGCTCTGTCTGTTTCCTGGGGTGGATCCCATCTGGCACCATAGACGTGTGTATGTCTAAGTGTTGAAGCAGAGCACCATTCATAGCTAAAATACTGCTTTTTTTTTAAATCCTAACTTTGAATACACCATGTATTCAGACAGACTCTTGTCTATCTTTGCCCTACTTCCATTCTTTCTTGAAAACATCAGTGAAAACACAGCAGTTCTTGCTATCCAGTCCAAAATGATTTCATTATAAATGTGTTAATTGAAGTTTTTGGATTAAAAAGCAGAAGAACAGGGCAACAAGCAGCATTTACCCTTCAACTTGTTACCTGCTGACTTGAATGATCTACTTACTCAATACCAAGGTATTGGTGGGACATGTAATATTATTATGCAAGAATAATTATATGGATAACAAACACATGTTCTTTAGTTGATGAATCATTCTTCTGCAGGTCACTAGTAGAGGTAGGAAAAGAAACCTGCTTGAATGACCAAAAGTAGAAAATACACATGGGAAGCTTCAGGTTTAGTTCTTAGGTTTTAAGGCCATGTAAAAATGGTTGAGCAGAATGTAGTCTGCTTTCATTTATGTGTAATGCATTCTTAAATATAAAACATATATTAAATAAAGGGTTGTAATTTTCTTGTTAATAGCTCACAAAGTCTCTTCCACCACGGACTATTGGCTATCCATGGACTCTTGTCTACAGTACTGCAAAGCATGGCATGAGCTTGAAGACCTTGTATCGGACAATGATGGGATTAGACACACCTGTGCTGTTGGTTATCAAAGACAGTGATGGACAGGTAGGAAAATACTTGTGTGGCAGTAGGGGACCCATCAAGAAAAATATTTGAGAAGTATAAAGGAATAGCTTGTGCTTCAGTCCATCATGGGAGATAAAATCGTGTGTATCAAGCAAGTTAAAATGTTGTGTATCAAGCAAATTTTCTCCTTAGAAATGTGTTTTACTTTTAAACAGTCCTCTACCATACTACATGTCTAGGAAATACTTTAATTATATAATTTAGCTGTTGTAATGCAAGAGTCCGGTAATATCCAACTAATCAATTTAATTTTAATTTTTTTTAATGCACTTAAGGCATTAGAAATACAGTCTCTAAAACTTTCTGATGCTGGAAAGTCTTGTTGAGTCAGAATGTTCTTAGCTGTGACTGGTGTTTTTTGGTATATTCTGTGGCTGCAGCTAGCATCTTTCAAGAGCTGTACTACCTTTGTTACATTATTAACTTGTTCTTTGGGTCTCTGTAGTTGTGCTCTGTTTTCTTTTGACTGGGTTATGAACTTCAGGAAGTGGCTCACATCTCACCATTTGAATAGCAAACATCCTCTCTTGAATAGTCTCGTGACAAGTGAACACTGCAGGCAGTATGAAACTTTTTTGATTCTTTTTCTGTGACTTCTGTGTTTGCTTGTGGAAGCATGTTACTGCTGTCATGAAAAATTGACAGAACCTCTATAAAATCTGTAGCATTCAGTTCACTTACCTCTCCCAGTTTGGTAACCACAGTTTTTATTCTCAGGAAGCATGGTCTCATTCAGGGGGTATGAAAACAGTAAATGAAGGGTATCTTTTCTTATGCAAGTCACAACCTGATTTTTTCATTGTTTCTTATCCCAGGAGTCCCTTAAAAAGAAAAATCCCTTCTAACTCTCTGCTAGTAGTGGACTCTTTCACAGAAGTTCTTTAAAAATATTTTCTTAATTTACCTTTTGACCTTGAAGACAGAAACAATTGAATAGACCTGAGATGTCTCAGCAGACTCATCAGTCTCATAAATGTATTTTGATGACTTCTTTAATTCACTTATTAGCTTCTCAGGATAAATTAGTAAGATATACCTGCTTCCTAGTACCTGATCTGTCCCAGAAAAAAATGTCCTTTTTCTGGTGGGGCTGTCTTGCCGCCACTATGTAGTATTGTCTGTTACTGAAGGAATTCATGTTATTTTCTGTGTATGAGCATCTTGGCTTGAATGTTCAGAAAGTGTCATGGTTGCCCTGTCAAAACATGGAGTTCATAGTTCATTTTTTTTTTTTGTGAAACAAACCTTGCTGAATTTCAGCTTACAGCCTTACACCTTGGAAGATGTATGAAAGCATGCCTTGGAATTCTGGATCAAGTAGTCACTGGACTCCACACAAGAGTGGAGGAAATCCATGTCTATTCAGTGAGCAGCATATGCAGAAGGAGTGGTTCAGAAGAGTTTCACATGCTCAGGCCTTCACCAATGTAGTGGGAATGGTGTTTTCGGTAGCTCTGTCTCATGTTATTAATTAAAAATGTCTGCATTTGACAGCAGAAAATTAATTTGCACTATATTTCTGTTCAAAACATATGGAAATTAAGCGCAGAGTCTTTTTCCTCTTCATGCAAGGATCTACAATCATGAAGCATCAGACAATAGTAACTAACTATGCTCTTTGATAATTAGTCTGGATAATTAATTTTATGTGTGAAGCTATTGATTTTTTGTAAGAGGTTAATTTATTTTTAATGTCTTGTATCTTCCTGGCTGGCAGATTGTCCTTTAAAACTGCTTTCCATGACTGAAAAAAACCTCCTAAGTACTTTATAGGAGAATGTGTCCAGGAATAGTTCACTAGCAGTATGCTAAGACAAATACTGTATATGCCTCCAAAAATGTGGTTTAGAAGACCAGGTGGTTATTCATACCTTACACTCCAAGATCACTGTGAGTTTTCTAAGATTCTAGTTCAGAGAAGATCCTAAATGAGATTCAGCCATTTTGAAAAATGACAGAATTATGACCAGATAGTTTCTTGACATTTGCTGAGCATACCTGCTCAGTCCTCATTGGTATTAGTTGTTCTGCTGCCTTTGTATCTTCTGTGTTTATGAAAGATGCTGGAATTGTCATACCCTCAGTTGAGGCACTTTTCTTTTAAACTAGAATGAATTTCTTTCCTGGGCTGCTTCCCCGGGTTCCCCAGATACGTTTCTTTGTTGTCCATGTTTATGAAAAGTGCTTTTTTATTATGTTGGTAATAGGTTGAGTAAGGAGCAAGTGTACCTTGTAACTCTTCATAATGTTCCATTAAAGGCTGCTAAGCCTCACGCTACTGAATTTTTTATTCAAAAACCTTTTCCAATCTTGCTTTCTTTTCCAGATCAATTAATAATTTTATGTAAATAGCTGTTCATAAAAAAAAAATAAAAATAAACCCAAACAAACAAAAGGAAAAAGCCAGGCAAAACCACTGAACTTTTACAAACTTCAATTGTGTAAAAGTTGAGCAATGCCTAGTTGGAATTTGGAATCTAAAGCAACCTAAATTGCCTACTCCAGTCAATTCTAGGAAGTTCTTTAATAAAGATGTCCATGAAATCTATAGTTGCATTGTTACAATTGTTATGGATTGTCTGTCTACTGGTATGCACTTCTGTCAGTGAACCCTGAGAGCCATTTAAAAAGAAATTGGTACTTAATTCCTGAACATGAGTCACTAAATAAGTGGTCTAGAAATGGGATTAATGCAGTTAACCACTTCAGGGATTGTCTAGTTTTATAAAAAATCATTCTTCAGATTGTATGCACTGCAGAAGTGTGAGACTGATTGAACCTAGGACATGGGAATTCTAGTTATCCACCCTAACAATGAGCCACAAAAATAGGATCTCATGGAAAAATCCTAGGGATATCCCTTCTCAAGAACTAGAGTAACTGTTGGGAAGCAAATTGCACATTTTCTGTAAAACCTTATTCTTTTATTGTTGCTTTTAGCAAAGAGGTGATCTTTCAAGAGTTAGCTTGACGTATATAGAACACAGAGAGATTGTCAAATCCTGATTCCTAAGGGTACTCAAAGCTCAACTGGACAAAACTGAGTCAACCTAATAGCTTCAAAATCAGTCCTTCATTGAGTAGGGAATTAGGTGGGAGACTGTCTGAGATTCTTGATAGCTAAATGTATTCCATAATTAAAAATAAAGCTTCAGAGTCTCTTAAGTAAAATACATAAGGTCTTCTACATGGGTAGAATGGACTAGTTTTATGTTTTACTGGATATACAGATAACATCTTTGAGAGGATCCAATATAAACACTAGTATAAGTGTTAAGTTTACACCTGTATAGAGGCTGAACTGAGATGGTTTACGTTTGACAAAGCTCTGTTTGATACTTTACTTGAAGGTTAATTCCTCTCAAGGAATATCTGTTGTGAATGAAATCTTACATTTACTTTTATATTTTTTACTTATATTTATTTACTAGATGTAGTATCAGCCCTAAGGATATTTATCTGAAGTAAGGTATGTCATAGCTACCTGAATGTAGCTTAGCTACCAGAACTGCTGCAGTTATTCCAAGAATGACTAGAGCCCTTAAAAGAAGTTAGGATACAGAGACTCAAATAGTTTGAGGACTAAGAAATAATTTCAAGGGTTCCTATTGCTGGAAAATACACATGTAGTTATTTAAATATGGATTAGGTATTTCAGCAGCCCATTTTGTTATATTTGTTGATGAAACTAAATTTGAATTCAGTATGGATTTTTTATACTAAAAATGCTCTATATAAGTTCATTTATCTGCACACACTAAGTACAGTCTAAGGTCACAAAATGTTTGACAAAGAAAAGTTAACAGCCAGATTTCTGAAGTCTAGTCTGTTGACCCAAATGTTTGAAATAACAAAAAGGAAAAAGTGTCTCATCTATCCTGCTTTTTCAAGTTTACATGGCAAAGACCATCTCTCAGTGCGTTCAGAATCATGGTGCAGTGAAATTCAGAGAGTGAATTTCAAATTGACATTATTTATCAGTTACTATCATTAGAGATTCTTGGATTCTGTGTTGTTTCTCTGAAGTTTTTTTTGCTCTGATGTATTTTTGCTACAGGTTTTTGGTGCACTAGCATCTGAACCATTTAAAGTGAGCGATGGCTTTTATGGCACTGGGGAGACCTTTATGTTCACTTTTTCTCCAGATTTTGAGGTAAGTAAGTAATGACTTTTCATGCTTTTTCTCCCTTCCTTGTCACCACCCCAAGTGCATGATCTTAAAATCCTTAAGAAATAAACCTAACTGTAAATCTGAAAAATAATACAAGATGGCCCAAAAAAAAAGTMATCACATTAGTTTTTTGTGGAATCTTTAAGTGCAGAGTGAATTGGTAGTGTTTGCATGCTGAAGAACGCATTCAACTCTTTAATTGTACAGAAGGTTTTTCTACTGTTTAAGGTCTTCCAGGTGTGTGTCTGAAAATTCACAAACTACATCCTTTTTAGGGGCATATAATCTAATCTAAGCATATTTCCTTGGTATTTTTCATTGTGTAGGAGTTTTGATGCTCAAAACCGACCTGGTTTGGAATTATCTTATTTTAATTAGCATAAAATGTCAGAGAATTTTTGTCTTCAGCTGTTTCCTGAATATTTTGTGTCAACTTCATTAAACTGACTTTTCCCCACCCACAGTCTGTCTTTACTGATGGTTTGTTTCCCTTCTGCCAAAATGAAAAGTTCAGATATTTTTACTTGCTGGTCTGTTTTGTTGTTTTTTTTTTTCCTTTAGGTTTTTAAGTGGACAGGAGACAACATGTTCTTCATTAAAGGAGACATGGACTCTCTTGCTTTTGGTGGAGGAGGGTAAGTTACAGTTAGAATCTGTTAAAAATATTTGTCTGGACACCTTTGAAAAGAAAAATTGGAAGTTACTTCAGTTTGGTAGCTTAGGACTCAACAGTTACCAGCCGGGAAACTTCAATATGTGAGGTGTTTAGCTTCCAATGCTGACAAAACTTAAACAGGAGATTTGTCTTCCCCATAATGTGGCATAAAATTTCAGCCCTGCAAGGTTATGATACCTTCCATGCTTGACTTGGGTGTGTGTCTTCCTGTATTCAGAATGGACACAAAGTATGATTGTGGAAGGATGTAAATGTGAAAATTACGTGTAACTAGAAGAGGCCTGAATTGAAGCTGAGCCACCCCAAAACATGTCAGCATCTCCAGAAATCATTGTCATATCCTGTTTTTTTCCTGCCCATGCAGGTGCATGTGCTTCTAGAATGTTTTCCTTATTTGTTACTAGCATTCTCTTTAGATATGAAAGTGCTGTTATGTCATGTCTTTAATAAAAATGGAAGAGGCTGAAAACCTCTGGTTAGCTTATTTCAGGATATCTGCAAGAAGAATATTCCCAAATTAATAATAAATAGTTAAAAAAAATGAAATCCTTGTAGCATAAATTTATTAACAGCCACGAGGTACTTGTGTTAAAAACTGAGCCTTTAATTCCTTCTCATTTCTAAATTTCGCGTGTAAAATGCATTGATGGATTAAATGGTTATTCTCTCAGTCTTTTGCTTTAATACATTGTCTGTCTTGCAGAGGAGAGTTTGCTCTTTGGCTTGATGGTGATCTCTACCATGGAAGAAGTCATTCATGTAAAACATTTGGGAATCACACACTTTCTAAGCGAGAAGACTTCACTATTCAAGACATAGAAATATGGGCTTTTGAATAAGTATTTCACTATTTCTACAGGTTATTGTCCCAAACCTGACATGAATCAGTGCAGCTTAAAAATCCCTAGGAGCAATATAATGTATTTTCCTTACCTGTTTTGGTTTTTTTTCTAATGTTTCAGTGTGGCCATTAGTTATTATTTTTAAATAGCAGATGTTTTCTCATGCTCTTGCATCTGTAATATACTATCATACTTTTCTAAGCTATAGACTCTTTTACAAAATATTGACCTTGTGGACTAAAAATTAACGTTAGTTACTTTGAGCCTTGTGGCCTGAAAAATTTTCTTATCCATATTACAGTTGCCTCCCAGGTTTCCCACACACACCTTTCCTGCAATCCTGCTAGGGGGCTGCTTCATTAAATATAGCTTATTATTTTTGTATTCAAATTATGTCTATGAATGAAGTTGCCCTCTGTGAACCTCTGAGAAAGCTGCGTGTGGGTATTTGGCAGCAGCACTGCAGAGATTGGTCCAGACCAATGATGGGTTACTCAAGTGGTGCCACAAATGGATGAGAAGCTGAGCATTCCTTCTAAATGCACCCCAGTACACACGTGGTGAAGTTAGAAGATATCCAAAGTCAACAGTGCCACTTGTCTTGTTTCTTGTTCATGTGTAGAAAAAAGTCAGTTAATATGTGTTGTAGCTGCATGCTGATTGTATTTAAAGAGTGTTTTGCACATGCTGTTAATGATCCGCAGGTTTGGGACAAATACTGACAATATTGAGCTAAGTGGCAAAGACTTACAAAATAGCAAGAGAATGTAAGAATATGATAGTTCCAAAAAAACTAAAAGGCTAAAGCAAGCAAAACTCAGTGAACAATTTGTAGCTATAGTAGGGCATTAAAAGTACAGAAACAGATGCATCTTTCTTCAACATAAAGTGTCAGATATATACTGTTATACTGTTGTAGCCGTGTAGCACATCAGCTCCAAGAATATAGCTTATTCCTGTCCAAAGAAAAAAAAAATTGTGATGTTTTTGAGTGGGTCTATGTTGTAAATTTACAATTAGCACCAGCTCTGATTAAAATGACATCATGTATCATAGGTAGACAATATTGTAATTCAGTAGACTTGTGGAATATGCAAACTTACTGTCATGTGACCTCAAAAATAAATGACAGGCTAGAATACAGTTCCAGTAGCTCTTGTCCACTTTTGTAGAAAACTTGATAAGCCATTGTGGCAATAACAGCTCAACAAAACTGTTTGTTTCAAAGCTTTTATTCTATGTTCTGCAAAAAGACAAAGCAAAACAAAAAAGAACAAAAAAAATTGCTGTTAAGTGTGACAGTGACTGACTTTGTGCTGAAATTTCAGCTATTTCAGACAAACATTGTATATTATCTTGTAAATTAATGTTTAAAGTAGTTTTGTTATTATAGAAAAGTGTTGATTGACGGGTTGCTTATAGCACTTTAAATTATTCTAGAAATGGAATAAAAGCCAAATGGGTTGGCTAGTAGATGTAGTTGTATATTTCAAAATATTTACATTTCTGGAAAGTTAAAAAAAAAACTTATTTGAAGACAGCTTACTGCTATGGTAACGAGAAAGGGCAGATGTTTCATCTATAATATGCTAATGCTCAATATGAATAGAAAAACAGGGCTTTGTTTCCTGTCTCTATGTATATCTCTTTATCCTTCTTAGAACTTAGTACAATGTGTAGAGTAAATGTTTACAAAATAAGGAACTGTAAATAAATTGAAATGGCTTTTCTCCCCTTTGGTCTTCCACAGCAGTATTATTGTCTTTGTGGAGTTACAACTGATTATTACAACAAAAAAAAATCCTGTAATGGATTTCAAGTACTATAAGCTCACAGTGATGTATAGCAAATAAATCTAAATATATGTAAAAATAAACTTGAGTTGGAGTTTATTTAGAAGGTCGAGTTTACGTAGAAGCACAAATGCTGGGTTTTGCTGTTCATTTAACAACTGAATGTATAGGATGCATTTTCTCATATTTTTTTGTATTTCTGGGGCTTTTTAAAGCCCCATGGAAAGCAATGGGAATTAAATAAATTGTCTTCAACCATTTTGAAGAAGGAGAGGGAAAAAGAAAAGTCTCAGATCATCCTTGCTCACAAAACTGTTAATTCAACTGCATAGTCTCTATCCTAAGTTCATATTGCAAATAAAGCATATTTTAGTTTTTTAGAGGGTGATATGAAGAATTTTATAAATAATTATTATTTTGATAATTAAAGCACACAAAAGTCTTCAGTAGCTGAATGTTGCCGAGTATTGGACTAGTCTTGGAAAAGCAAATAGGAAATAAAAACGTGGGAAAAAAGGGTAGTGTTTAGTTAGCAATACATGAGCAATCATGCTTGTAAAATACTAAATTGGTTAAGAAATAGTAGGACATTTGATTTAAAGCATAAATGACTGTAGCAATACTTGGCGAAGCAACTGACTGTGTAAAGGATCTACAGGAAGTAGTGCATGTCTATTTAGGCAAGACCATGAATTTTATCATCAGAGGTATAGTTAATTTCTGTATGGCACACATAGAAGCACAGTCTTGATGTCCCTTCTGCCTTCAGTTCATTATCCTTTTTCTGCAGTAGAATTCCTTTCCATCTTTCCTGGAAAGGTTTGTTTCTGTGATTGTAAAGCATGGAAAGTTTGACATTGCCTGAAGGCTTGTGAGACCCATTATCTGGCGCTGGCTGCCAGCAGAGCATGTCTCAGCATCCAGTACTTAGATGGATTCACTGAGTAACTTGATTTTTCATTTGGGTACCTGGGATCCAAACATGGGATTCTTAAATTAACACTTTTTGGCTCTAAATTGTATCTGTGTTAGTTACTACTTTTGTGTAATCTGCAGAAAGGCCATAATTTATGGCATAGGGCTTGTGCTTGCATCTTCCTGCTCACCTGTTTATATTGCATAAGAGTTATTTTTTTGTATGGGAATTAGAATGTCTGCATAAAATTTGCTCTTGGAAGATGAGTAAGAACATTGACTATTCCTTCAATTTCAAATAAAAAAATAATCTTGTATTCTTCATTCAGTATTTGAACCTTAAATCTCACTGATATGTTCTCCCTTCATAAAAGAGCACATCTCATCAGGGTATTTTGCTGTTGTCATTGCCATTTGGAGCTCACTTAAGGGAGCAAAACTCCTCTTTCTCCTCTTAAAGAGTACATGCTACTGCAGTGATAGAGAGCTACACTGTGCTTCTGGAGCAGAGAGAGGAATTTTCCAGCTGAGGAAATAGTGTACACTTGGTGTAGTATGTGCAAGCCAGTCCTGCTGGCTGTCTCACTGCAGAAGTGCCAGTGCCAGCTCTGCTTTCTGCTGTCCTGCCTACCTTACAAGCTGTGTAATCATAGTTTGGTTTCTCTTGTGGTAATTGCACTGCTGATAACACGTGCTGTTAAATGCTAAACTGCTTCGTGCCCTGGGGTGTCAGCAGTGGCTTTAGTTGAGATGTTGGGGCAGTGCAGTGTGTACATAGCAGCTGAATGGCTGTGGGAGAAGGGCCTGCCAGTATCTGTTCTGTGATGAGTGATGTTTGAACATATCACCAGGAACAATATGCTCTTCACTACAGCTCATTTTATTTCAATAGCCCTCCCCTGTTTTAAAAATGAGCTGTATTACTGAACGTTGCTTGTACAGAAATATTTGTAAAGAAGGAATTATTGCTGTGGAGGAGGGAGCTGATTTCTGCTGGGTGGGGTAAATGTCCAACGAACCTTCCAGTCACTTCAAGCCACTGTGGTAAGACTTGGAAAAATACAGAAGTGTAAAAGTCAAATGTATTTATTCTGATACAAGTTTCATGCTGTCACTTAAACTATGTATTAGAATATGAAAAATATATCTAAGTTGCTACAGAAGAAGATAGAATTTTTTCACTACCAAGGATGTGCAAAAACAACACTAGCTTCAGACAGGAGAGTGCAAGAGCTCTGTTTCAAGTAAAACATTTTGGGAGTGAATACAGTATTTAGGAAATAATGTACAACTATAAGCTACCATGAGAGTAGCTGAGAGTTGCTCATTGTCTCAAAGGTTTGTTTTATTTTCAAAACAAGTCAGAACTAGGAAAGCAGAACTTAAATAAAAATTTACAGAGACTGCTTTAATCAAGCAAGTTTTGAACTTTATCATCTCTCTGCTTAAAGTATTTCATTTTGGCAGAGCTTGTGCGAGTTTCACAGGAATGTAACACAGTATAGTAGGAGAGTTAGGATGGGTAATTCAGGGAGTACTTTTGGTTTTGTTTTTTGGTGAGGTCAGATTTATTATCTCCCACACCATGGATAAATTTATCACACAACTTAAGGTAAAAAATGCTCTAAAGCATATAACCTACATGAAATGCTTCAAAACACCATTACTTATATCAACATTTAATATTTCTTTTTGACAAAAATGGTAAATTATTTTCAGAAATTTTGCATGATACTGCCTACTCAAATGAAAATAGTGGAGGGTAGTATGAGAAAAAATACTAGTTATGTCCTGTGGTTTTCTCATCTGATTGGAAATAAAATAGTTTGAGGGGAAGAATAGGATAAAGTTGGTTTGGTTTATTTTGTGTAGATTTTAATACTGGGATGACTGAATAGGAGACTTAAATTACTTACAGTGAGCTACCAATCTATGAGCTTAATTCACTTAACACTTAGATGCCTTTAGTGTGTATTTTTTGTATGGGTGTTTTGTATAAGGTCTGTTGCCATATACTCTGAAATCTTTTCCTGGTGCTTTGGACAGAGGAACCTTCAGAGGAAATATTTTAACAGCCTATGAAAAGGAGAATATATGTGTGCTAATATTTTGAAGCAACTTAGTGACATTTTACTTCAGTGAATATGCACATGTATTTGTTTCCTAGTTTGTGGGAAAATAACCCAAGAAATAATTAAGGAGTTCGTGTATTCCTTTGACAACAAAATTTTATCAAGACAATTTAGACAGCTCTAAAAGTCCTTTATATAAAGATGTAAGGAATAAGGTAAGAATATGCAGGTAAAAATTATTATATGTAAGGATTGTACTAAGACATCAGTTTTGTAGGTCAGCTTGAGTAGTCTAAGAGATCTCAGGAAAACATTAAATAAGCTCCATTGATTCCATCTTACAATTTTTTTTTCTGTAGAGTCATATAACTATGCCTAAGTATTAATGGTTTACATAGATTTAGAAGAGATGTAGTAGTCAGTTCTTGTATCATTAAGTTAAAAGATATTTGGTTTATTTATACAGCAAAGCTTCAAACTGGAGTACCTGTACTCATAATAAGACAGCAATATTTGTTTTACCAGAGACAAGATGTTAATGCACCTCTACTTCTCTAAGAAGATATTTGTTCTTTCAGTTTGAAAGACTGTTAAGGGGGGGAAAAAACCACTTCTTTTTCATTACTTGCTCAGGCATCTGCTCTGAAACAAATGCTTTTCCTGAGAAGTACACACATAGCTAGGATAGCTATTTTCACAGTGGCAGAGAAACTGATCTCTCTAATCCAGCAAGTAGCAGAGACCTTACAGGGATCTCAGATTTGTGAATAATACAATTTTAAGTCCTAAAAGTATTAGTTCATTAGCACTTAGTCCTCTCTAGCATCACTTGGGCTGAAATACATTATTTTAGTGACATTGGAATGGCAAATACTGTAAAATTAGGTCAGTATTTCTGTGTAATGTGGCACAACATTTTCCTCAAAGTTAGAAATGCTGTTTCTCTTTTTTCACAGAGGTACAGTTCAATGGAAGATGATGATGTTAGTCACTTTTTTGCTGTATACAAAAGTACAAGTACCTGGATAGTTTTTATATGTTACATATTCTTTTTCCCTGTATTTATAAGAACAGTATYAGCATAGATAATCAGATAAGACATTGCACAACATTACATAGAAGGTATTTTTTAGGTAGCTATCTAATCAAAACATTTTTATTCATTACATTCCAACCTCCGTAAGTTTACATATGAAACAATCTAAAAAATTAGTTATATAAATACAATAAATATATAAAACCCCATTTATAAAAAGAATTTTTTATGTGACATGTAAGAGAAAGCTGTGTCAACAGTTGTATCAACAAGAGAATACTGCAGCAATAGTTACATATTGTGCTTGTAAAGAAAACAAATGTATCTTTGATTCTGTATTAAAATAAGGTAATTTTACTTTTATTTAAATCAATTAATTAGAAAGTGCATGCACAAGAGCATTTTTCAGATCAAAACCTTTGTCTGAGTTTATTTTGTCATTCAGTTTCTGATCTGGCATGTTTCATATTCCTGTAGCTATTTATATTGCTATAGACTTTTTATCATCAGCTGCTTATATTCCATATAGCTTTTTCTCCTTATTTTTTATGTAGTAATTAACTTAATTGTCGTGAAAGCATTTCTGGTGCAAAATGAAGTCCATTTGGGTATTTGGGTTTTTATGCACTAGTTATACATATTTCAAAAAATACACTTTTCTATGTGGTGAACAGGGGAACCTTATGTTCAAAATGTGCAAATGCTAGTGGCAAGGGAGAAGAGGAGAAAAGTTTTCCAAAGTTGTTCTGATTATAGCCTAACTTATTTTAATAAAGTAATTATGACATTATCATCTCTTCCTTGCCATAACATTTCTCCTTCAAAGTCCACCAGCCCATGTTTCCTGGCTCTCATCAGAATCCCAACAACCTTATCTGAAATACGAAYGTATCTGTCGAAGAGTTCCCCAAAAGTGACTTGGATCTTGCCGTCGGGCCGTGGCTTGGCCATGGACTCAATGATGAAGCACAAGTCCCTGATCTCCCGGTGGATGTGGGCCTCAGCTCGCTTGGCTCTCTCGGCAGTTTTGGTGCCTTCCTTTGGGCGGCCGTACCCTTCATCCCCTTTGTGCAGGCGCGTGGACATGGCCAGCTCGTGGTCAAACTCCTCGCTGAAAGGGTTCAGCTTCTGCGTTATGATGTGCTGGTCAGCCCATTCCTGCCACCTGTCCTTGAGGCTGTGCACGGCGCTGCATTTCCTGCGCGCCTTGCTCCGCGCCTCCTCGCTCAGCCGGCTGGCGCTGAAAGACACAGAAACACACCTGAGCTTTGCATCTCCTCCTTTCCTGATGCAGTTGTGCTGTTTATTGATCTCTGCTGTAACTGGCTTCTGTGGGTTAGGGGCGAGCTGGAATCCACCAGGTGGCATGAGTTCACCGCGTCTAAATGATTCTCTAGGGGCTGTTTGTCCGTGTTCAGTTTGCACACAAAGGCAAGTTCCATGACTACAGCTTTATCCTGTCTACACTACCACCTTCCAGCCTGCTCTGAGCCTGTTTTCACAAACTTTGTACCAGAATGACTTAATTCTGTAAGGGAACAAAACAGTGTGTTGCTGATCACCTGCACTTTCTGTGCCTTTGGTCAGTCACGCAGTTCCCCATTCCTGCTTGCTTGGCCAAGCCTGAAGTGTGCCTGCCCTGAGGTTAGAGATTGCTGTAAGTGTATGACCTGGCTGAAGGTGCTTGCAGATTGCTGTAGGTGTATGACCTGGCTGAAAACTAGAGGGTAGTGCCTAGAAAAACGTCCTCTGTAACAGATGTCAGTGATTATAGCAGCAACAAAAACCTAATTGAGTGTTGTAGCTCTGTCTATGTTTCTGTATTTGGAATATATTCTGAACAAATATTGAAGTCCAAAATTCACATTCCCATGGATAGAGTAGAAGCCTGAAAGTGTCAAGGACAAAGGATAAGGAAAGACCTTCAGAGATTTTTTTTTTCTTTTTTTTATATGTATAATAGTTCTGGATGACTCCAAGCAGACACTCTATCCTCTTATGACCAATCTCACATGTTGTGGGGGAGCTATAGATAGTCTGAGCTAGTGATTGTGCTGTCCACATCCTGTCAATGTATATCTACTGAACTCAGTTGGGACTATGCTGTGCTGTGACTGTGCCAAAGTAATTTGTTTTCTAATATTTTTACTCCCCAAAAGGCTGCTCTGCAAACTTCCCAGTAATGTCAGCTGAGTATTAACACTAGAAAAATCAAAATGCACTTAGCAAACAGCACACAGGGCTGCAAAGTTGCAGAAAATTTTGTTCCTCAGCTGTTTGGATATTCCTTTGTTTTCTACTAAGCTGGTTGAAATAGAGAATAGGAGTCATAGAGATGTCCCTAGTTCAGATCAGTGCACCAGAAAGAGGCCAGTACTGGGCAGGGCTATGCTAGGGTAGGAGTTGCAAATACTAAGTGCCAGGGATAGAAAAGGAACTAGGAGAGTTGCACTATCTTATTAGCTGTGGAGTTGCCCTGAGATTGGCTTAGCTGTATTGAGGAACTGTGTTTAAAAAGCTCCAAAATACTCTATTAATTTGGTGAAAAACCATCAGAAGAATTGATCATGCTGAGTTGCCAAGTGCACCTTTCTTCTGTGGTGTGACTGCAGAGCATCCTGAGAGTAGGCAGCGTGTCTGTACCTGTAATTTTGTGTAAATGACTTACAGGTAGGTGTTGGCAAGAAAGCATTAAAATATACTAGTTGGGTAAATCTAGACAATTTGGTTTCCCGAATGCTGCTCTATATAAGCTATTGTCATACAGAGAAAGGGAGAGCTGTGATCCTTTGTCCCTTCACCTGAATTGTGCCTTCATTGTCAGAGGAACTCTGGGCACAGGATTTGGCTATGCAAAGGAATTTATCTCCTGAACCCTATGGCTATCTCAAAAGTCACAGAAACGCTGTGCCAGCACAGTCTGAACTCTAGCTGAAGCTCAGGTTGCTTCACTAGCTCTCCACGTGGAAGCTATCAGTTAAGGTGGGGGAAAAAAAAAATCCTAAGTGAATCAAAATTACCTTGAAGAACTGATGCCATCAGTCTCAGTGGAGTTTATGAGTAGATATCATTATGGAGGGCTTATTCCTCAGCCACAGCCAGCTGCTTCCCCTTCTCTCCAGGGACCATAACCACTGAGAAAGTCCTAGAGCTTCAGTTCCCCAGGTTAAGTGGAGAGGAGAGGGAGACTGAGACAGCAGGAGGCTGTGCCGTCTTTGTTACTTTAATTTAATGGTCTAGAATGTATTCCCTCCTTTTTCTAGTGAAACTAATTTTCCTTTCTAGCAGATTATCATTGCCTTCCTCATCCAAATAATCTTCTCAGTGGTTGAGAAAACCATCTTATCTATCCTTTTGCTTTTATTGTGCCTCATGTGGGCTTGAAAAACCCTTACTTTTTAAATGCAGCTCATTATTTAACCATTTCTAGTTGCTGAAGTGCTATTTTTGCCATCGTTTAACCTAATGACAGGTTTAAAACATGAATTGTGTACACAGAGAAGCATTTTTTCATGTTTCTACTCCACCTACACAAAGGACTGTGCACCCAAAGTGAAGGTTTTGAACTTCTATCCACTCTAAGAAGTGCTTTACATGCAACAATCAACTAAGTTAACCTGTTGACCAGAATGACATCCTGAATGCATTCTGACCTTCTAGGCAAATTAGGTCCATGTAACATATTTGCCCTGTTTCTGTCTGTAGGGGAAAGGTATGTATCCCATTTTAATGTTTTGAGTTTCATATCCCTTTTGTCACATCCTTTTTCTTCTAATCATGAACAGGAGAGTTCAGAAGAGTCTCTTATGCCAGTCAACAAGCTGCCTACTAAGGAAGCAACCTTATTCCAGTAAGCAGTGAAGCTGGAAATAATGAAGGTGCTGATGTGAGGAAAACAAAACACTTGTACTGATGCTTTTTTCCTAGAATGTGGAGAGGAAAATAGGAGATATGCTTTAACAACTGTGTATTTATGGCCTTTTTGAAGAAGATTAAACCACATTGAAAGATTCATAAAAGTAGCAGGGTGAAATATTGTGTTCTGAGGCTGTAAAATAAATTTTAAAAAATGAATAGTTAAAAAAGTTCAGTCCTGATAGCAGCACTGTAAGTGCAGAAAATTAGTTCTGTGTTCAATTTCAGTGGAAGAAAGAGCTTTAAGTAACATAGAGGATGTTATTTCAATAATTTAGATCACAGTAAATATGGCTAATCAATCTTTTTTCATGGTAGCATCACTAAAATTATAGATATGAGGAAAATATAAGAAAAGTTTAACAGAAGCTAGATAGTTGGTCTTCTAGATAGTTGGTTTAATGGAAGCTAGATAGTTGGTTTCTACTATAACATTTGAAACTGAAAAAATTGTTTTAATTGAAGTTGTTTACAGATAAGTGCTGCAAATGCATCTTTTTTCCACTGTATATTTGGAATCTTTGTTTTGAGGTTATAACTTCTGTGAAAGGATGGTGAACACAGTCCTTGCCAAAAGCAGGTACCAAAAACTTTCAAGCCCTAGGTTACTGGGGAGATTTTTTCACTTGGGCTATTAACTATTTTCTTCTTGCAGGAGCTGACTGCTCTGCTGTACAGCAAAGCATCATTCTAATTCTGTTTGAACAGTTAAAATAGCTCTGGGAGTGTGTGTTCAGATAGCTGTCCTTAAAGGTACTGCATGGTTGAAATCCGTAAGTGTGTTAGTCACAGTCTAATGGTCATGATAATGCTCATCAGTAGTGAGGTATAAAACCAAAATAGTGACCATGATACAGCCTGTCTGCACAGGGGTCACAAAGTCTGTTATGGCATTTTCATCAGTTTTTCATCATCAGTGCTGATCCAGTTTTTAATTTCTGAAAATGTGATTGGGATATGGTATGAACTTGGGGTCCAAGATACTGTGGAATTTTCTTTTCTTTGAATTGAGGAATTCCAAATTCATGGAAAGCTTCCAAAGAAGCTTCCAACTTTTGGTAAGAAGTATGTGGAAGTAATTCCTGCTACATTAATTTGGGACATTCTCTTCAAATTGCTCCTGAGAGTATTTACAATTAATACTAAGAAAAATAATGAATAATTATTTGGAAATATTACTTGTAAATATATTGATTTAGACATCATTTGTTGAAATAAATGAGTAGCTAAAGGCTCTTGATGAGGTAAAAGTGGTGATTCTGAAACATGGACTGAAGTATTAAGAAATAAGTAGTTAATTTGATGAACTGGTAAATCCAGTGTGAAAATTAAATATAATTAACATGTCCCAAGTATAACTTAACTTTTTTCCTAACCTTGTATTAGGTACATAGTCCGATGTTGTTGAGTAACTACTTAAGCACGGAGTGATAAGTGAAAGGTCTCCTGAATTTTGATTAATTTCTTCTAAATCAGGAATAATGGTTTATCTTTAACCACTTCCTACTACCCCCCCCNCCTCATGGAAAGCTGTGCCCCTCTGCCATTTGTGTTGATGTAATGAAGATGCTTTACTTACAGAGATGGGACAGGGCGTTTAATCCTCACAGCTGTCACCTCCCGATCACTGTCCTCCTGCTCGAGCTTGTCCTCTGCTTCCCCATAGCCACTGTCCTGGGCATCCAGACTGTCATCACGGCACTTCAGCAGCAGCTCTCCCTTGGCCCCATCTTTGTCCTCATCTTCCATCTTCTCCCAGCCCTTGGTCATCTCTGATACTACATTTGAACACTTTCTCCTTATGGTTGAAGGTAATTTGTTGCTAAGAATTTTGTCAATAGCATTTGATTCTTCTTTGAGTTTGGTCATCTCGGAGCTGCTGTTGTTGTTCTCATATCTTTCACTGAGGAGGCTGACATCGCCTCCTCGTTCATATGCTTTGCTGACAACTGTTTTGGTCACTTCTTTGCTTTTAATGCTGAATATTTTGAGGTCTTCATCTGATTCTCTTGATTTTTTTTCAGCATCTCTTACTGTCACCGAATCCTTTGCTAAGGATTTTTCATCATCTTTTTCTTGGTCCCTCTTGACGGATGGGATTTGCCATTTTTCAAAGGAACTTTCTTGTACAGGCTGAGCTGATGAGCTTTCTGCAGTGGGTACCCATCCAGAGGGCTCTTGCTCTTGCTTTACATGGTGGTCAGATGCCCACTGCTGCCAGCCTCGTGCCAAGCTGAAGACCTGGCTGGCCATCCGGATCTTGTGGACAGCCCTTCTCACAGGAGCAGCGCTCGGCTTTTCTTCAGGAGCCATGCTGCTGTCTGCTGCCATCCTGGCTTCTCCCCTCCTTCTGCTCAGCACCTTCTGAATGGGCTTCCTGAAGTGAATAATGCCCTCTGAAGAGGGCCACACAGATTTAAATAGAAGCAGGAGCAGTTGATGCCTATGGAAAATATGTGACATGCTTCTCACAAAGATAGAGTATCCTCACTGTTGCAGAAGTCTTTTTTTAAAACACAGGGTTACATTTCATCACAGCAGATGAATGATGCATGATGTAAACAGTGTGACACAGACCTGTTCTGGAAATAGTGGGAAAGTAACAGCTCCTTTAGTCCCCCTTCCCTGGGACTGTTGAATATCCAGTTTGTTGGCAAGGATCTTGTTCTTTTGGAAATGCAGCACTTGGGTTAGAGATCCTGATGAGAGTGACTGAAAATGCTAAATGTGAAGGGCTGTCAGTGGCTAGGAACTTTGGCCAGAGTGTACACATCTCAACATCACAAGAAAATAGCGGCCCTTGTCATGGAGTGTGAAGCCAGAAGCAAGTTATGACTAAGAAATTTTTAGAGATATTTCCTATAAAGATACTGGGTTTTTTTCTTATTGCTCGTGTGTCCAAGGAAATTGAGGTTTGTTAATTTTTTAAAAGGTATTTATGTGTTCTCTTCCCAGTCATTATCTATTAATGTCTCTCTCTTTAGAACATACCTTCAGGGGGGCCAGGGAACACTATCATGTTTGGTGTCAGCACCAAGGAAGAGGGAATCACTGTGTCTGGGGATCAGTACAGTAACTCTGACTTGATCAGATGGATGAATGATCTCCAAGTTTTAGGGTTTTGAGAAAATAAAATATAACTTATTTAATTTCTCACTGCTTTTTCAATAGAGTTATGTACAGAATAATTATATTTAGTGTGTACAATATAGAAAAAAAATCAGTTTTTCTAGGAAACCTTATGATTTGTTTATTCCAGGGGACTTCCTAGAGTGAGTTCATATTTGAACTTGTAAAATTATTTAGTGAATTGATACATCCATTGTTGCATGGTAATAAACATTTTTCTGAGATACAGTTCTGTGATATCTTATTTCTTAGTATAATGTTTCCTAAATAGGAGCGGAAAATGTCATTGCTTTTTCAATCCATCATACCTTGGAGATTAAAGGATGACCTGTGGCACTTGCCATGTGGTGCTCTGAGGCACTCAGAACTTCAAGGAATTCTGCTGGCTTTGTTGATGTTACATCAGCGATAAATATGGACTCTCATACTCTGCTTTTTTTTAATCTTCTCTCTTTTAAAGGCTGGGCTGTTTGAAGTAGGTCAGATCATATTTAGCTCTTGATTAATGCCATAAGATTACATCATACATTTAACTTCCATGTGGAATTCCTCATTAATCTATGGAGTAATTTCCTCTTCAAAACTGATGACATAATGTAAGTTAGTGTTGCTATTAGATATTTACTCATACTTTTATTTTAGAAAAAAATGTGTCACCTCTGTGTACTGTACAGTCTCAGCTATTGCCCACTGCGTCACAGCTGAGATGACATTGTGAGATGTACCCATACAATTTTATTAAGGAACATTTGTCACCAGACATTTATTTTGGGGTAATTTTAAGGCTAATCAGGAGTGGGACCTTCTTGTGCTTAGAATTTCCACATGTCCATGCAGGCACACAGCCCCCTGTGTATGCTTCCTAAAATACAAGGAAGAGGCAAGCAAAAGAAAATAATGCACATGCAGAACAGGGGTACCACACCAGTTCATTATGTCAATCTGTGTGGTTTCTGGAGTGTAAGGGTGGCTGAGGCTTCAAGAATGAGCTGAAAGCTAAATACAGATAAAGGGTCAGGCTAAGGAAGGAGTGCAGTGAACAAGGCATTGTGGAAGGCCAATCCTGGAGCATAAGGCAATAGAGATTCCTGTTAAAAGGCAAGGTCAGCTCCACCTCCATGTGTCCTGCATGGATCCTCTTTTATCTGCTCTTAAAGACTACCAGGAGTAGATACTCCCCACTGTCTAGGGAATCTATTCCACTGGTTAATTGGTTGTACTTTGCAATCAAAGGCCCCTTGAACACTTTTGCTCTCATACAATATTTGCAAGTAGTTGTATTGAAATTCATGGCACTGAAAAATAATTGCATTCCTGAAGAATGTTTAGAAATTACAGCACATTTCAAAGAAGATGTTAATACAGAGACTTCTGTTTTTTTTCTAACAGACTTGACCTTAGTATACTGGTCATAGTCCTACCATCTTAATGCTTACATAGTTTAGAGAAATGACAATAAAAGGTTACCGACGAATGAAAACCACCAAGATTACAGATCTAAGCTACTATTAAATCCATATTGCACAACAATATGTTAAACAAATGTTTAGTTTAAATTGGTCACTATATTAAGCTGAAGTGTTACCACAGACTTGTCCGAAGTGCCAGTGAAACTTTGATATAATTATTCTGAGGATAACTATCTTTATAATTCTTAATTTTAGGGCATACAATGATGTTGCCTTGAATGTGTTGAATGTTGTCTCATTTTATATGGTAGTGCTGCCAGCAAGAAGTTAATTATAAATTATGTCCAAATCATCCAGTGGTATTCATGCTTTGTGTGTTGTTCACTTTGCAAGTGTTTTATTGCAGTAAGGCTAGAATTTATTACTTCATGATTTCATGTTTTTATTCTTAATCAGCCAAGGTTACATTTCTGCATGTAATTTCCCTGCTGTGACTTTCACAAGCCAATAGCCAGCCCTAAAGGCACAGATATGTTTTAGGCAGGCTGAACCCAAACACATTTTCTATGTGTCTTCCACACATCACAGGGTCACAAAATGCACTCTAAATGCTTAGAAAGGCTGTGTGAGGGTGACTGTCACAGGCTTTCACAAGTTTAGCAACTATCCTTGAGGCCAGAGTGGAGGGACCATTTCTTGCAGAGGATCTATAGGAGAAAAGGTAATTGGAGAAAGTATTAACTTTGATGAGCAAGCTTGACACATGCTGAAGTTGTAAATTCCCTTTTCCCTTGACCCTGGCTGCCTAAAATACTGCAATTTAATTTCTTTGACACCTTTAGACAAGTCTGCACATGTCCCTAAGACCTTGTTGCTGCTTGTGGATTCCTGCATTTCACATAATATCCCTGACTTTCTGAATCCAAAGTTGTGAAGGACCAGCTGAGGGATTGCCAGTGTCAGAGATAAAAGTTTTTGCTGTGTGATGGTTTGGTTTTGTTTTCCCTCCAGATGGATTTTTCCCTCTATGGTTATAAACTGTTTAAAAACCCTTTAATTTTCTCTTTGCTGTAGAAGACTAACAGTGTCTGGGAGATCAGTATGCCATCAAATTATGTTTGTTTTGTTTAAGGATGATTTATTTTAAAGGTAGAACTGTATCCTTCATACATTACTTTACCTTGTCAGGCACTGACATAAGTTATTCAATGTTTTTAATTCCAAGGAATTTAATTTTGAACCAATTGTAAGTGTATGAAAGATGCTGTCTTCCTCCCCAGAGTTAGTGGTGAATAACGAAAACAAGATGTGTTTCTTTGCTAAGTATAACCAGCTGCCATTATCAGGAATCTCAGGAATTCTTCTCACCCTGACATAGTTAAAGTATATTGTGTCATAACATCATACATTGCCAGTTATCACAGGAAACCTGTAAAAAGAGTTAGAGTTTGGGATTTCCTTGTTTTTAGAGTTCACATCAAACAAATTCCTTCTAACAACAGCAGTGAGCAACTGTGTCTCATTCAGCATGCAGCTCCATGGACAATCCAGGTGTCTGAGCTCCAAGAAATGGATGTTCCTGAGCCTTTGGACTGGGTCGCGTTGAGCCATTAACTGAAAGAAGTTTATGCATTCATTGGTGCAGTTTTTTTATAGTTGCATCCCATATCTGGCCACAGCCTTTTTTGTACAACTGAAATTGTGTTGTACTGAGAAATTATCCCTGTGTAATAATGACATGGAATTTTGAGTTTGCATTTGATTATGTGTCATCAGGATTCAACTATATGAGAGATCAGGGCTTACCCATGACCTAGCATGGCATCACTGCTCTGTGAAGAAAATAAATCCAACAAACTGCCAAGAAAACCCTGGTCAGAACCCAGCCTGACAGACTCTTAGTTGTGGAAGGGTAATGGGGAGAGGGAAGATGCACTATCCAGTAGCAGCAGCTGCAGCAATTTGTGGAGTGCAGCCCCAAAGGTCCTCTCCCTGTCAGGTGAGACAGATTTAAATGCAGGTCACCCCAGTAATAGAAAACAGCCCTGCAGATTCTCAGCTGGCCGAGGGTGAGATTTCAGCATAATTTTTCCCTGCAGTCTGGTAGAGGGACCTGGCTGTTAGAGGGACCTGGCTGTTAGAGCTGACACAAACCCAATTCAGGTCGGGTTTACATGCATCCATGGATCTTCAAGTTCCTCCCCAAGCTCTGCTACTCAAGTGACAAAACACTTCACTGTCTTGTAAAGTTGTCCTCACATTTCAGAAGATGAAAACTAAGATTGGGATATGGAGCCTTAAAGCCCTTTGGCATACTTTCCCTACTTTTGCATACAGTGACCACAGCTTTTTTTTGGAGCCAGATGCTTGCAAGAAATCCATACAAGTTTAATCAAATTTATAGAGGAAAGGGAAGAAGAGGTAAGACCACATGCCTTTAGTCCCATTTTACCTTTGAGCATAAATGCAAATCTTATTTTAATAACTATAGTAAATGAACAGAAACAAGAAACAAGCAGTAGTGAAGAAATTTAGTTTTAAAATCTAAGCAAACCCTTGCAGGAAATCATTTGCATCAGGCATTTAGTTCTACTTGCATTATGAAGGAATTTCTGAAGATCATTTAAACAAGATAGCCTTTGAAATAAATCCACAAATATGTCGCTATTCAAGTTTATATTGATCATATCTATTTGTCACTGAATGGTTATCCTTTTCTGATAAGAATATTACGTAATTTAATTTTGTGGTTCCAACTTGCTGACGTATCTTAGTTTAAAGTTTACCTAGAAATAGTCTTATGGCTTTGAGAATATGGCCTTTTTGCTGCTATTGAAATCTGAGAAGAGCACTAGATACGAGGAATTGAAAGTCTTCACATAACTTTGAAATACAAGATGGATGGGAGGCATACCAGAATAGGAGAACTCGAAATCTGACACCTGGATGTAACGTGAGAGATGATAAATGTATTTTACATGTCTACAAGAAAGAAATCACAATTAAAAAAATAAAAAAAAGCACAGTTCTATGTAGTCAAAATATGTTACAAACAAGAGAAAAGAGGCATAATTAAATCAGTGCTCTCCAGGTATTAACAAGCCAGTGCTTCCATGCATTGCCGCTTTTATTTTTCATGGTAATACTAACTGCATTGTTTCTGCTAATGGATGTTTCTCAGATTTCAAGGTGGCAAATGTGAGAAGAAAATAGAATTTTCACAATTTAAAAAAATTCCTGTGGAACTGGACAGTGTCCAGTTAATTAGAGCAGTGCAAATCAGACCTGAATGAACCACTTCATAAGTGTTTGTTTTATCACTATTCTGTTTAAAGTGCATTTCCTTCCAGTTATCACTGCGTGCACTGTGTGCATCGCTTGGTTCTTCTGTATTGTCTTTACAGTCTACCATATTTATTAGCATATTTAAATCTGCCAATAAAAAGTATACACATAAACAGGTATGCCTTTGTTATGCATGGTGGACCCACCATGAGTTTTTGGAAGGACCATTGAAAATTTACATTTGTACTTCTAATAGAGTTACTAGTTATTGTCTTTACATTATAAGTATTGCAACTTTAAAAAAATCAAAATCTTAGTTTCTAAAATTATGTTTTGGGAATGCAGTGGAAAACAGACTGCAAATTTTAGGAAATATGTTTGAATGCAGAAAACTCTATACAAAAAAAGAAAAAAAAGCATAAAAATTTGAGTCTGATTATAATATAAATGCAATGAATATAATATAATATTCATTATAATATAAATGCAATATTTCATTATTTGCTTTAATGTGTAATTCAGAACCAGACTCAGAACTCGGGAAACAAGCCTCAGTATAATTTTGGTATTTTGTTGTGAAGATTTTTCAATATTTACTGAGGGAAATACCTTGAATTACATAAATACTGCATTTCTATTTTAATCTATCAATTCACTAAAGCAATTCGCATATTTTCAAATGCTCAGTCAAAGTCCTGCTCAGTTCTTTTGTTATTCCATATTCTGGAAGACCCTGACACAAAGGATTGTTTGAAACAATTGATGTTATGGCTCAGATTTGGAGGTATCTATGGTGAAAAGCAGAAATCCTCCTGACTAATTCATTGTGTTTTTTCTTGCAGCGTGGGGGATCTCATGCTAAAGGTGATAGCAGCGTGCTGAAGCCATAACCTGTGACTGGTTCTTGACCTTTGGGTAACGCGGGTGAATCCTCAGGGGTGCCCTTGGCTCTGCCCGCTCCCAGCTATCACATTCCCCTGCCACAGGCGGGACAAACCCTTATTTATTGGCTCTCACTCGGCCACCAGCTGCTCTCACAGCGTGCAGCTGTGTTGTTGTTAGCACAGGCAGACCCCTGGCTATGAGGAAAGTCTGAGCCCGGCCTTCAGAGGAGCGCTGCTCTCTGGAGCTGCTTGTCTGAACCCCGCTGACTTTAGGTGTCAAGAAGTGAGTGATGGGAATTGCTGGAAGATCATGTGATATTTACAGTGCTGCATGGATGTTTCCTTGGCTCATGACTAAGCTTCAGTTGCCAAGGAAGCTGGCAATGAAGAGCTGAGAGGCCCAATGGTGGGCCTAGCTTTCATCATAAATTTCTAAACCATATTAGATTAAATTCCACACCTACTTCATTTTAAAACTATGCTTCAGACGTCAACCTTTCTTCTCACATGATGTAACAGTAATTAACAGACCATGATTATGGGGTAAAATTCTTTGCAAAAAAGAATTTGAGGGTAGAGGAGTGGGAGCTTGAGGTCATTATTTAAAACTGCCCATCATTTGTTTTGCAGCATGGGAGCAGGCTATGCATTTCTTTTGGACACAAGGATATCTAATTGCTAGTAGCAGCACCCAAACTGGAATGAGCTATTCTGGGAGGCAGTGAGAAGTATGTACTCATTTTAGTCATCAACTTGATCTTCTAATTGTGTGGCTACCTCATGCTTCAGCACGGAGACAGCCATGCCTGTTAATGCAGCGAATGACTTAGTGACCCAAAATACAGGTCAGTGTACTAACAGTGTTTTTTGAGGAAAAAATCAACTTCCTCATCCCCTTCACTTGACTGAACAAAGACAATATCCCTCACAATGGTGTCAATCATTTCAGTACAGAAAATTTGAGAAGGTGGTGAATTTTCAAGGATGGTTTTTGATATTTGAAAATATGTGACTGGTCAGCTTGAAGTGTTTTGCTTCTCAGGCAGGTAACCTGATTGTAGCTTTCAGTGGACTGGAGACCTGGACCTTCCTAGCTCTTTCCTTACATCACTAGTCACTGCTGAATTAATCCAGTCTTGTATATCCCAGGAGATTTGTAGGCTTGGAATTTCAGTCAACACTAACAAAATCAGTGTTATCACCAACCGCTTCCTTAGCTTTTCTACATATTTTCTTAAAATAAAGGAGAAACACATGTTTATATTTAAAGAGTACTATGGTACTCACATCACTTGACTGGATATAGTAATTTTGGGCCAATTGCATTTTTATTTCTTCTCTGTGGAATCTGATAAGGTTTGTGGCAGAGGTCAGTGGATCTGTCCCTGAGGCCCTAACAGGTTTCCCAATATAACAGTATCAGAATTTTAAATCAGTTGAAAGTAATCTATTTTTTCTCTTTTCTTAGCCATGTAATTGCCAATAATTTTTTGTCATTTTTGAAATTACTGCAGTGTATTAATGGTGGTCTTTATTTCCCTCTTGGTATTTCTCTTCAGACAGTGATTTATAAAGTTCCAGTTTTACTCAGAAAAGAAGGAGAAAGTGGTTGGGAGGTTTTGACTGGTAGGAAAAATAATAAAGATAAAATCTTTTCGTCATACTTTTGAAACCCATGGGAATCACACGAGAAGCATTTCAGTGAGTGGAATCCACAGGCAAAGGCTGGTATGAGAAAAACTAGTGAGCAGGGGTAGGTACTTCTTCAAGGCTTCTCCTATTTTGAGAGTCGAATAATAAAAAGAATGCAGTTTACACAAGTCCCAGGGATACAGTTTTCCACATAATTTGCAGCCTAGGAAGCATCCTTCCCAGGAAGTAGATCTGCTGCGTATACATTAAAAGTGCAATTAAAAGAGTTGGGGTAGGAAGAACATTTCTCATTGTCATTGTTTAGGAGATACTTGTTATGAGGTAGTACTTCAAGGGTACTTTTTCCTGAGATTCCAAGGGGGATGGCCTGCTGTGATGAACACTTGGGGCAGCTCCTGCCCATTCACCACACCCCCTGGAGTGCATGGTGCTCCCATGGAGTGCACAGTGCTGCCATGGAGTGTACAATGTTCCCATGGAGTGCACAGTGCTGCCATGGAGTGCACATGGCCCCTATGCAGTGCACAGTGCCCCCATGGAGCGCACAGTGCCCCCATGGAGTGCAGAGTGCTGCCGTAGAGTGCACAGTGTTCCCATGGAGTGCACAGTGCCCCTACGGAGTGCACAGTGCTGCTATGGAGTGTACAGTGCCCCCATGGAGTGTACAGTGTTCCCATGGGGTGAACAATGTTCCCATGGAGTGTAAAATATTCCCATGGAGCATTCAGCACTCACACAGAATGCACCATGCTCTGGCTCCCTTAGCAGGTCCTCCCGCTGGTGCTGCTCATGATTCCTGTGCTGTGCCAGTGAGACTGGATCCATGGAGAAGCCAGGCAGCTGAGCAGTGCTCCAGGAGACTGCCAGCCCAGAGCTTTCAGAGCAGAGTCCAGGGTGCCAGGCAATGAAGGTCTTTAAAGAGTGCCATGGGAAGAGTCAGATACCCAGAGAAGGGCTCTGCAACAACTCAAAGGGAGGAAGACCTTCTTATGTKGTTTATTAGTGAGAATTTGTGATCCTGGAATGTTTATGGGAATAATCCTTGGTAGTAAATAAAGTAGGTTAACAATGCAGAAGAATGTCTAAGGGTACATTTGATTTCTATGACTGAGCATAGTTTTATCTAACTTTATCTAACCTTCAGTAAATTATTGTACTGAACAATTCCATTTTCCATATTTGTGCAGTTGCCTCATGACATTTATTAAACACAGACCAGAGACTATAGTCCATCTATGGAATGACACTTTTTTGGAAGTTGCAGTATTAGACACTAATCAAAGTACTGTAGTTCTCTTATTTTAATTTTTTTCCCCTACATGAAAACCGCACCGGATGTCTTACTTTAAGCATATTTAATGTTTTAGTACAGAAAGCAGTTCAAATCTAGGGAAATCTGAAAGAATCAGATTCTAACATCTACTGCTGCTGATTAAGGCTTATTACACAGGGAACTGCAATGACACTAGTGAGTGCACTGGCAAGATAAGTGATTTTCATCTGATCCAATAAAGGGTGATTGTCCATCAAATGAAGAAAAAACTATTTTAATTGAGCTACAGAAAATCTCTTGTTACTGGGACTGGAAGATATGCACAAGTGTGGACAAACCAGATGATGAAGGGCATGGAATGGAATTCAAGGTTCCAGCTGCCCAGGCTGGAGTGCAGAGCTAATGATGACAGTGATGAATGCACATACCACATACTTACACAAAGGTAAACAGTCACTGTGTAATCACCCAAATAAACCTGAATACATGATCAGTGTTTCTTTGAGTGTTGGATGGATTTTCCCTGTGGAACATGTGATACATCTTACTATATAAATTTTAGGGAAGTGCTCCTTCTGCTCATTTGGCAATTGAGCATAACTTTAATGTGTTTAAGAATAACAGTGGCAGCAGTTTTAAAAGTACCTCCGTGACACTGAAAATCAGAGAAACATCAATGTATCACGACTTAGTTTTAGAAATATCTTCATAGGTTAATGTGAATTAACTCCTACCCACCCCATTCTAACAAACATTGTCTGTCTTTACTGTCATGAAAAATCCTGAGCATTTGCCATAGAACATTTGTATGCATGCCTAAATCTAGAAGGACTTTAATCACAGAATCAGAATCACAGAATAACAAAATGTGTCAGGTTGGAAGGGACCACAGTAGGTCATCTGGTCCAACATCCCTGCTCGAGCAGGGTCATCCTGGAGTATATGGCACAGGATTGCATCCAGAAGGTTCTTGAATATTTCCAGTGAGGGAGACTCCACAACATCTCTGGGCAAAATCTTTCATCAAAATAAAGCTCTTGATCCAAGATCGTTCAGGTACTTCTGTAAATGAAAATGCAGTAGCTTCTCTTGGAGAGAATTTTTAAGAAGCACATGAAGCTCTGAAGCAATAGCCAGAAGACTTCCCTGCCAAATTCACATTGACTTTGTGTTTAACATTTTGCATCCTGTGTGAGACTAGGACAGAACATGAAGCAAAGGTCCTTGTGACTGCTTTAACTTTGAACATGACACCAAGGGTTGCAGAAGAAATAGTAACAGCGTTAAGATACCAGCATTGATCCAGAGCCTTCCTACTGGATCAGATAGAAACGTTCTGCTGTTAATGGGTATTGTGTGTAACCTCTGCAAGCGCGGAGCTATCACCTCCCTCTGTTTGCATGCTGGTATTGTCTATCTATGCTCCTGTTTGATATCTTCCTACAGCTTAACTCTTTTCTATATTTCAGCTTCTTTCTGAACAAGGGAAGTTTCATTGCTTAGGCAGGACTAGTTCATGTAATTGCATGACTGCAATAAATCTCAAGTGTCACTTCAAACACATAACTTTTAGTTTTCTTGCTGAAATTCTGGATGGTAAAAGAATTCCCAGGTTAAATTTTCTTTCTACAACACTGTCCCACATCTGTATTATTAGACATTAAGGCATCTCAAAAACATAGATAATCTCTTCTAAGTGTGACTGTCTTTAAAAAAAAGATGCTGACCTCCAAGCCAATGTAAATAGATCATTTATGGAAATAAATAAATTAGTGTTGAAGCCAGACTTGTCCCAAATTCTTCAGTGAGTGGAGACTTGGACATAATTGAGAGATCAAGAGTCATGAGGTTAATGAGGTCATGCTGCCAGGGCCTGGTCTGAGTTTAGTACAGCATGAAAGACTCAGCTCTGATCTGACTGGCACAGTCACTTAGCAGCAATGCCTTCCCACCACGGCTCTGTTGGGAAACCTGAAACCACCCTGGGTCAGCCCTCTTGTGCTGCGTGACGCCCCACAAGACGCATGTTCCTCTGCACATGAAACCACTTAACCACCTCCCTCCATGGCTTTTGTAAAAGGGCTTCTCAAGAAGAAAGAGGGACTAATAAAGCTTCTCCTTTTTAAATATGGGTGGACTGTTGAATCCACCTAAAAAGATTGCCAGAATAGTAGCAAATAGTGTTTGATAACTCTTACTAACTATCCACTAGCTGTATTTGAACTATATTAAATGCCATGTTTACATTGCACATTGAGAAGAGCTCTTATAGTCAATAGCTCTTATCTGAATGATGGGAAAGGTGAATCTCCTGCTGCTGAATGCTTTATGACAGCTGACCAGTATCAGTACAGACAACTGCTATCAACATTTTTTTATTGTTGATGTTCTCAGGGTAGCGTGTGATAACAAACCTCAGATAAAAAGAATAATGGCTTGTTGCAAAACATTTTTGTCCCTGTGCACTGAACGAGGAGAAGCTTCTGTGGAAGGTGGACAGAGTTCCTGGGTGGAGAGAGATGCCTGGGGCAGGAGGGGAACAGGTCTCCAAAAGCACAGCTCTTTTTTATTTTTGTAATGTAGTACCCCTAATACTGTACTGCAACAAAAGCAGTGTCTTGCATGCCACAAAGCATATTACAGTTTACTAGAAAATTTTCTATGGACCGCCTTCTTCATTGGAATATAAAGTTATAGAAAACACAAAAGTTTCTTGAAAAGAGTTCAGTCTCAACAAAGTTCTGACAAAACACTGGCAATTTTCAGAGTTTCATCTTTTGTTGCCACGTAAGACTTTTCACCTGCACCCTCTGAAACCCAAAGAGCTTGCAAGGAAAAACAGAAAAGAGATTGCAAAAATTTAAAACTTTTCCCTTTCTAAGTTTGAAAATGGAAAATATTACAGTTCATTTTTTAGTTTTATTTAATAATTTACTGTATGTAATATTAAATGTAACCTCACACTGTAAGCCTTACTTCTGCAATGAAAGAAAATAAAAGGGTTTTTGTTGGATTTCTTAGTTAATTTAATGCTTCTGATTCCTTCATTGATTTTTCATTTGGAAGGAAAGCAGGAGACTATTTTTTGCTGCATCTAAAAAAGAAAGTTACTTATTGTCTCAAACACATGTACTTTGTGAGCACAGCCAGCTGCTGAACTAAGTTATTGTAGTCCTTGTCAGACCTCCTGTGCTCATCTTGACTGTCATTACCAGACTTTGTCTTCCCAAAATAAAACTGATGAGAATTGCAACACCTTCAGTCAGCAGTTTCCAGGGTCTAAGACTTCAGCACTTCTGTATTTTCCCAGAAATTCTGGGAATAACCTATTTATGTGTTTCTATAATGACATGTAGGAGAACTTAATTTCCACACAATTCTCTGGACTTCTTAATCTCATCTGGGGCTAGACTTCTGTGAATTTAAATATTTCTTCACTGAAATTAGGCTGCTCAATAATTCTGTGGACTATGATATCTTTTGACTGTTTTTTTCTCACTGGCTGCAAAGGTTGGTGTTTCACCAAACCTAAATAAGTTTTAGAGTAATTTAAACTTAATAACATTCTGTGTATGAGTGCTATAATTGTTAATTTGGATTTTACAAAGTGCTATGGTCATGCTTTATCTTGATTTTTGTTTTATTGCAACTCACTGACTCCATCTTTATTCACTGGTAGGTATTTCCATTTGATACAGTTGCTGTTCTGCAATATACCTTTGAATACAGCTGATGGCATAAAAAGTTGATAAACAGTCAGCACAAAGATGAGGGGATTTTGCTTTTGTTTTATTTAAATAGAGCCTTGGGCTTAAAATTTCCAATCAAACACTTTAAACTGGATTTTAAATGTTAAACATCAACACATCTATTAACTGCATTTTACTATAAAAGAAACTCTTTTAAAGTCTTCCAAATACACAAAACATTAAAAAAGAATGACTGTGTGTAATGTGATATGTTGAAAGACTATCTTAATGGCATCTTGACCCAAACCTTGTGATGCTGTTCCATGATCTTTTAACTAATGTGAGGATCATGGAAAACTGCTGCCAGATTTGATTAAAATAACAAACGGATCACTCAGAGAGAACTTTCCTGATCCTATGGCCAAGGCATCATATCATGGCCAATCCTGAAGAAATGCCACCTAGCACTGCCATGGGCTGTCAAACCTCTCATTCCCCAGCAATCACAAACAAAATGCTAAGATTTTTACAAGTTTCTCTAATTGAAGGTAGCACTGGATCATTGACAACATGGATTCAGGTCATGACTAGGAATGGAAATAATTTTGGAGTCAGTGATGGATGGTCCCCTGTTGGTAATAGATGCTGGGCAGGAACTGATCCCTGGTTCTGCAGACCTCTCTGCAGACCACAGAAAAACAGTAAGGCCTTGAGAAGTGTACTAAAATCTGATAGATTCTTCTTGGGGGTCCCCAAAAGGTTAAGAAAGGAATGTCTGCCACTAGACCCTGTCTTCTTCCTACAGCCATATTCTGTAATTCTTTTTTTTTTTTTCTTCTCAAGCCTATCAAAACTTGAGTGAAGTTCTGTGGGAAATGGAGGCTGTCTGGATGTCAGCTGCTGCAGCCTGTGAAAGCCATGGCTGGTGTCAGCTGCCTTGTTATCATTTCCTCTCCTTCCATGGCTCTTTCTCACTGTTTACTGGTGAAGGCAACACAAAAAAGCTCCTTAAGCAATGTAAGCACTCTTTCTCAGCCTTACTAAAACCTTGTCTTCCAGACTAACTGTCCTCAGTTAATCTTATATGCTTATTTAGGAGCCAGATGACATCAATGAACACACAGGAAAGCGTATTTAGGAAGGTTCAGCCAGGACCAAGCAGCACTGTGCATCTTACCAACACCAAATGTTTCCAGAAGCACCACAAACCTCTGCTTGTCTCCATAGTGGTGGAGAAAAAGAAAAGAAGCCAGATTGGAGACCTTGTTCTTATTTTGGAAAGGGTAAAATAGTTTGTCTGTTTTTTCGGGGTTTTTCAATGATTCCATAAAGATGGTCACTGATAAAAATAATTTTCTGGGTACAAGGAAGCTTCCAGTTGTAGTAATGGTATGTGGGAAGCAGCAGTCTTTACCGGGGCCATTCTCTGAAATAAAGTTCCACAAGGGCAAGAATAAGTTTTGTCACCTTCATCGGCAAACAACTGTTCATATATTACTATATTTACTATTACATATATTATATTATACTATTACTATGATTACTATTCCATATATTCGTCATACAGCACCTGCTTACCTAAACTGCTTCTCTAAGCAGCTCAGAGCAGCCTTTAAAGTTTAAAAGTCACAGGTCAAGGAAGCATGATCAGTTTGGCAGAACAGTCTCAGGCAATATTGGTTTGCAAGTAAGGGCAGAACTTTGCCAACAAGGAATCACCCAGGGCTGGTACAAAAATGGAAAACTGCTTCTTCCTAGGAAATGCCCTTGATGTTTATTTTGCTGGAGGCAGAGGATGGCTTCAGATCAAGTCATGTTCCTGAAACTGGAGCCTGGGCAGAAGTGGGCACAGACGTGACATCCCAATGACAATTTGTTGCTGCTCTCCCTCTGTCCGAGGCTGAGGCAGTGGCTGGAGCAGCCTGCTGCTCTGTGCCCGTGGCACACAACCCAGCACCCAGAATGCAGCTACAGCCTTTCTAGTCCTGGTGTCTTGAAATCATACTGAGGCTACAGGATTGAAGACTGAGGGAATTTCACATCAAAGGTCAAATCCTAGCTGGTATTACCTGAATAGCTTCTTAGCCATAGACTGATTCTAAGAACTGCTTTTTAAATTTCTTTTAAGGATTTCTTTCCCAATAGTTTCATTTCCCTCCCATAGTAAGACTGATCTTACTTTCCTATGATCAGATTTGCTCCCCTTCCTCTAATTTGCACAGAGGAAGGGCATGTACAGAAACAGAAACTTTTCTGAAAAGGAGGTTCACACTATGATCAATGAGGATCTTGCACCTTGTGCAGCACTCATTTCTTCCTACTGGCTCCTGCTAAACATAATCAAAAAGAGCATGACAGTAAAGTGTCACAGCCCCACACTATTGCATAGGAGGTATTAGGTGTCCCCCTTGAGATCACCAATAACACCGGACCATTCATGTGAAAAGAGAGCCCCTTGTTCCTTTGCTACGGCAGTTTTCATTATGCTTTCCTGAATTTGATCATCTAGCAGTGGTAACAGTTACAGAGGGGATATTTCACCTGAAATCTGACAATTGATGTTGTCAGCCCCCAGCCAGCCTACTGGAGGATGCCCTGTGGACAGGGAGA
Organism: Cardinalis cardinalis; assembly: GCA_014549065.1. Lineage (NCBI taxonomy): Eukaryota > Metazoa > Chordata > Aves > Passeriformes > Cardinalidae > Cardinalis > Cardinalis cardinalis. The sequence continues at coordinate 537,955 of JACDOX010000012.1, read as the reverse complement.
GACTCCTGTGGCCGAGGGGGATGGTGTAATGTAGTTCACATTAAGCACACTCACAGTTCCCTGAGGAAAGGGGCAGCAAATGTGCCAGATCACTCTAAAATCACTCTTAATGTGAAATGAGGCTAGAAAACAAGTTTAATTTACAAAAGGTGAAGAGGAGCTCTTAAATCAATCTAGAGACAAACAGGCTGGAAACACAATAAATGGCTCAATAAATACCTGGTACTTCATTGCAATTTCAGGCTTTTGTTTATTTTTTTCAGTTAGCAGAGTTGAGCACTGAAGTACACAGACACAAATCATTTTGGATGCCACAGCTGTCTGTTTCTTAAACAAGTCACATTCTCCCAGTGCTGTCTTTCCAGGAAATCATTATTGGTACATGGAGGACATGTAGGGATAGTACCACTGTTCTATTATAGTATTCCCTTGGTGTGGATCCAATAGCCCAGAAGGTCTAGTGTTTTATTCAATATAAAGAATGTGATTCTGTGCAGAAAGGACTTGTTCCTATCATTTGAACAGGAGGCCAAAGAGGGGTCGGCTTCATTTTCTTCTGAGTTCCTTCACTTTTGAGAAGTACAGAAGCATTTCTGAAAGTTCTGAATCAGCTATTGCTCTGTGAATGCCCAGAAATATTTCAGCTAGCAAACCATGCCAGCCTGCTGATTAGAACTCAGGTAAAGACTTGTGGTTTATATTTAATAGAAATGAAAACTTCAGAAACGCCACACTGCAAGCAGAGCCACTCTGTGCAAGTAGTGCTGCCAAGCTTTTCACCCCACTCAGGGGAGCTCAGCAGTGGCTTTGTTGGGATGTTGCCTGTCAGGAGCTCTGTGGCTGCAGGGAGCCATGGTTGGGTGCCAGAGCTTGTGCTAAGGCTGGGCATGACTCGCCTCCCTGCAATGTCACACACAGGCTCTGTGCAGGGCAAGAGAGGTGAGCAGGAGGCTGTGCTGAGGCGCACGTGGGACCCTAAGGACCCTCCTCTGATCCTTAGCTTTGGTGCCTCACAAATGGCTGCCCATCATCCCCACACATAGTGGGGGTTTTCTTTTAGCAAGAGGTGCCAGTGGTCACCTCTGCAGATGGCCACTTAGTCCAGCTTGTGCAAGGCTACCTTGGCCAGCCATGCTTAAGGAGAACAGTGCAGCCTTCTGCCTGTTTTGTTTCTTAGAAGCAGCCAAAATAATTTTTGCCGTATATTGCTTACTTCAGCAATCAAATCCACTGGATGACAAAGCAACAGCAGCAACTACCAGCTTCAGTCTTTTGTTTCCTGCAAAAGTTAGAAAGAAGAAATATTTGATCTTTGAGGTTATTGATGCGTGGCTGTTTGCGCATTCTTGTTTTTCCTTCTCTCTGCATACCCTTTTAACTAACTTTTGGGAGTAATTTTCCATTCCCCTTTATTTTCTTTCCTAAATGCATTGCAGTTTAATGTTTTCAGATGTTGTCAGGGAAACTGAATTTTGAGCCTGGCTTGTCAAACAAATCAAGGAGCAATGATTTTTGAAGTATTTCTATAAACTGGGATCAAAGATGATCACCTACCTTTAAAGGGAGTATTAGTAGCACATTTGTGTACAATTACTCAGCATTTCCAGTGACAACTTCCTGTATTGTAAGTCCTGCTGTTCAGCAGGATATTTCTTTTAGATGCTTTAACAGGGAAATACCAGGAAACCTGACCCAGCTGTTTCCAAGCAGAGAGAGCAAAAAATGTTTCAGACGTATTCAACTATGTCTTTCAGCTCTTTCATCTGTTTGTAGAGCAGTCACTGCAGCAAGATGAAATTTTTTGGGGAAGGAACACTCTGGCAGTAGGGGTTTGCAGGGAGGAGAAGGACATTTTTCTCTCCTGGAATTTGGGCCTGCATTTGGGCTAGCATCTTTCCCAGGTGAAGTTGCAGCTATCCCTGTATGTAGTTTCTTCCCTTCTGCTGCTCATTGGAAGGGAATGTGGGCAAGCATCAGGCTCTGCTGGTACTGGACTACTGGTGTGCCCTCTCCTTCATTCCCAGCTGCTTTGTGAGCACACAGCGTCTCTCTGCTTAGAGCGGTGCCAAGCTACATCATCTTAGCATTTAGGTAATCTCAAATGCAGTGGATGCAGGAGGGCCCTGTTCAGGTGGACATGCCAAGCTGCCACCAAAGTTGGCTGCAGCCCATGTGATGTCCTGGGGTTGTTCCCAAGACTCTTCTGGAATGTGCAACTCCCCCTGAGGTCAGTGGGTATTTTCAGTTTGTGGCCAGGCACCTGCACTTTGCCATTCTGGCTGCTCAGTGCTGTCCAGGAGGAGCAGGTTGTTTCCCGTTTGCAAGGTTGCTATCTACAGAGCCTTCAACTCCCCTAACATTAAAAAAAATTTAAATCAATATTACCTTACACTTCATATAGCTATCTCAGGAAAAGGGTCCTAACACACCCTGAGACACACCTTTAAATAAAAACAATGTGCACTGTTTTTTCAAGAACCTTCATGCAGTTTATGTCATTTATGTTACTTCCACAAGGAATTCTTTTTCATCAAGGCTCTGTCTGTCAATGAAAGTCATTATGCACTCAAAACTTTAATCAGTGAGTGGAGCCATTAAATTCTATAGGAATTAGATTTTTACTATTTGGTAATGAAAAATGGTTCTGTAAACCTGGGAATGAGAGAAAAAAATATGCATGCACAGACTGTCAATAATTAGGGGTTGGTGTAAGGCCGCACTTTCCCACTGCATTGATACAAGCTGTGGTACAGCTTTCACTGTCCTGATTACAGGATACACACAAACYCTGACTGGCTCACCAACACCCTGGAAAATCTAAGGAAAAGTGATGTGACACAGCTTGTACTCTAGTCCTTCTCACGCTTCTTGAAGAGTTGCTGGAAGTTCTTATTATACTACCCCCTCATAAAGCAGAAAATGTATCTGAAAATGACAGACCAAAATATTTTTAAAACCCCCAACATTTTTGTTTAGGTTTGCAACCCAAGAATTTGTTACCGAAATAGTTCTCTTGTTCTTTTGTTTTTCTCACCTTTTTTCAAGTTGTAACATTAGCTCTATATATGTTCATAAAGTAACATATTTCAATTACTGGAGATTCAACTTAATAGGTAATTTCCCATTTTTGTTTAAAGTGGCTATACTGCTGCATTGCCAAACTTCTTTATAGAAGAAAGAAAAAAAAATCAAGCAAAGAAAACCTCAGTAAGGATTGTATCCTGGGCTATATCACAAGAGGCACCAGAAGGTCAGGGGAGGTGATTCTCTCCTTCTACTCTGCCCTTGTTAAACCCCACCTGGAGTATTGTGTCCAACTGGGCTCCCTTACAGAAGAAAAACATTGACCTGTTGGAGCTAGTTCAGAGGAGGGTCATGAAGATGATCCAAAGGCTGGAACACCTCTCCTGTGAAGACAGGCTGGGAGAGCTGGGGCTGTTCAGCTCAAGAGAAGGCCCTGGGGAGACCTTAGAGCACCTTCCAGTGCCTGAAGCGGGCTAAGGGAAAGCCAGAGAGGGACCTTTTGCAGGGACATTTAGTGATAGGTCGAGGGGAAATGCCCTTAAACTGAAGGAGAATGGATTTATATTGGACATTGTGAACAATTTTTTTACTCTAAGAGTGGTGATACCCTGACACACTTTGTCCAGAGAAGTTGTGGAATCGCTATCCCTGGAGGTGTTCAAAACCACGTGGGATGGGGCTCTGAGCAACCTGGTCTAGTGAATATTCCCTGCCTATGGCAGGGGTGTTGGAAATAGATGATCTTTAACATCCCTTCCAACCCAGGCCATTCTATTATTCTATCAAAGGGCCTGACTCACTTAATTTGAAAGAAACATTTCTGGAAATAATGCAATGCATTTTCACCTCTCTGATACCCTGATAGTACACCACAGCTGCTGGTGGATAGCAACAGTGCTTCAGGGTGCTGAGGCCCCCATGGGATCTTTCTCTTGTTTGGAACAAAAGGGATCCATTGGGTGTTTGTAGGAGCAGCGCAGGGCCTGTGCAGAGGGCAGGAGATGGACAATTAATCCTCAAGTGTGGTAACTGCTAAGTGCCTCTAGCCAGACTTTTCAGGGCCTTTTGAGGAAGGCAGATATTTAAATAAAGACTTTGATATACAAACAACCTGTCAAAGGACAAGTTACCATGGTAAATTCTCTATGGTAACTATCTTCCTATGCTTTTCAGCTACCAGGCACTCTTCAAGAGACGGAAAGCAAATTAATTTGTACCTTAATTGAAAAGTAAGTAACTTTCAATTAATTAGGTCACATTTGCCACGAGGTACACAGGGATGCATTCAGTGGGAGGTAAAGAGGAGTCGCAGCCGCTTCGGCGTTGAGCAGCGCAGCCGCCGCTGCCCCTTCCCCGCCGGAGCCCGGCAGCGGGGCAGGCTCGGGGGCAGGACGGGCAGGCTCGGAGGCAGGAGGGGCAGGCTCGGGGGCAAGAGGGGCAGGCTCTGGGGGCAGGCAGCGGGGCAGGCTCGGGGGCAGGCGGGGCAGCTCCGGGCGGCCCCCAGACCCGCAGCGCTCCGCCCAAGCCCCGCAGGTCCCCGGTGAGCTCCCGGCAGCGAGCTGTGCTGCGGGACGGGCCGTGCTCCGGCGGGGACAGGGAGGGACCGGGCGCGGTGTGCGAGTGCCCGGCTGCGGCTCCGCTCCGGCCCCGGCCCCGACAGCCGCTGCTCCACCGGAGCCAGCCCAAGGGAAGGGACCGGTACCTCTTTTGAGACCAGTACCCACTTAAAAAGTCGAGTATTTTAATGTTTTGTTTTGCTTTGAGGTTTGGCTGTGGGTTGGGTTTTTTTGGTTGGTTGGGTGGGCTTTTTTGATTAATCGGTAAACAAATCTTATTTCTATCAGCGAGGAGGTTCTGGCGCTCCTGGGGTCGGTGTGCTTGCGTGCCATTCCCAGACTCCTGCTGACACCTGCTGGCCTCCCGCTGGCCGGAGGCTCGGGATGTTGGGGCACATCAGCCTGGGAAAGGGGGCCAGCTCTCTTCTCTTCTTGCTGCTGCTGCTGCCTTCGAGGCCCTGAGCTGCCGGGTGCTGAACTGTAGAGATTTATATGTTTAGAACAAATATTTATTGGGCTAGGCCTACATTATGCCATGACTGGGGCATAAGAAGAATATCTCTCCTCTGCATCTGGGAGGACTGTAAATATGATCCTTAGGTGCTTCAGTATTTCTTCTAGCCTCCTCTGAAAATGGGACAGGCCGAGCTGGTGACAGTGGAGCAGAGATACCAGCTGGGGGCTGGCTCACCACAGAATGAGGCATCCCATAACCTGCTCAAGGAGACAAGAGTTTCAGCTGAGCAGATGTACAGTGTAAACGGATTCATCATATGTTTCAAAATGAAAGAGCAGTGCTGTCTATTTGGCATCTTTTATGACAGGACATCATGAAACATTAATTGTTATTGCTACTTCAGAGTTTCTGACTTTATAGGGTTACTCAATGCAATGCTGGGGTCAAATAGATATCAAGCTGGAGAATCTAGTATTTATTTTCTAGCAAGCTGGAATTACAGAAAGACAATTTTATGTTGCCTTGACTGAAATACAGGCACTTATTTAGTGAGCTAAAAAAATGTGAAATATAAATAACTTTACATTTCTCTAAATGACAGTGCAGCCAGGGTAGTAGGAGACACAGTCTAAAAGTTTGAGCATAGGGTTTCCTGTTGTTCTTTGCAAGTGAATGTCCTGAAATCTGAACTGAAAGAAGTGATTTTGGCTTTTTTCCCCTTTTAGTTTGCAGTTTCAAACCTCAAAAACTGCAACATGCAGAACTGCTGAGGTTTAACCCCAAGCAAGCAACCGTGTATCACATAGCCACCAGCTCACTCCCCTACCAACAGGATCAGGAGAGAGAATCAGAAGTGTAACAATTAGAAAACCTTTGAATTGAAGTAAAGACAGTTTAATTGGGAAAGCAAAATTTGCACACAAAAGCAAAGCAAAACAAGGAATTTATTCACTCCTTTCCACAGGCAGGAAGGTGTTCAGCTTCTCCAGGAGAGCAGGGCTGCATCACACATAACAGTGACTTAGGAAGACAAACCCCATCACATCCCTCCCTTCTTTTTGCCCCCCATATACTGATCATGATATCACATGGTCTGGAGTCTCCCTCTGGTCAGTTTGGGTCACTTGTTCTGGCTGTTTCTCCTCTCTGTCTCCCATGCACCCCCAACTTTGTCAGCATGGCTGGACAAAAGCAAAAAGGGCCTTGGCTCTGTGTCAGCTCTGCTCAGGAGTAAAAACCCATCTCTGTATTATCATGCCCAAATCCAAATCGCAGCCCAGTTACCATGAAGAAAATTAATTTTATCTCAGTCAAAACCAGCACAAATACAAACCAATTACTGCTATTTGCTGGAATTAGATAAATGGAGTGTTGAATGAAACACTGCTGCTCCTCACAAGCCGTGCTGTTCTGTGTGAGATGCTCTTTTTGGAGTGAATAATGATGAGAATCACAGGGCTGGCTTGGTTTATTACTGTTCTGCAGTAGCACCTGCAGTGTCAGCGTGAGAGGGACAGCTTTCCCTGAGGAGCAGCTGAGCAGAAGGAAAGAAGAGCTGCCATCTTGTGTGGGGAACTGAGACTGCACTGAACGAGGCTACAACTTTAGGGCAACTAAAAATTTATTAAACCTTTGGGAATTTATTAAGTAAACATGGTTTTGCATTATTTCCATACTTTATATTAGATTTTAACTATTAAAAGTAAATCACTTCAACCAGGAGTGCTGTTTTTCTGGCTTCATCAGTACTGCAAAGTCATTGGGAGGATGCCAAGGCAGTGAGAGCAGTGACCCATCCATTCTTTCTACCAGAGATTCTCAGCAGAGAATTCTCAGCACAGTGGATTGGCCGCAGAGCAGGAACAGCAGCCCTGTACACAGAAAGTATCTTTGTGACCTTTTGTATACAAAATAGAGTAACCACAACCAAGTTTATGATGTGTTACAAGTATTGCTGAATCAGATGGCAACAGGCATTTTTCTCCAAGCCTCTTGGTATGTTCCTATAGGATATGTGTTCAGTGCCTTTTTTGTTGTTGCTGGATGTGGATGCTTAGCACAAACAGGCAAAGAAATGTCCTTATCAATAATAGAAGCAGAGCAATGTTATTCAGCTTCTCTTTTCCAATTCCCTCCAAACTCCTAAGCCAAGATCAAATATGAGACCTACAGTAGCAGATTATGAGTCAACCCAGATGGACTATATTGTTTGCAAAACCCTCACCTGCTCTCCCTCTGATGGGCAGGGAAAGTGGGATGTCCCATTTCTGGACTATATAGGCAGCTGGCACTGTCCAGCATTGTGTCATCCACAAAGTAATGGAACCCTTGTGAAACAATGGCTGCACTCCCTGTCTCTGTCAGTGAACAAACGTAGAATGACACCTATAGAGGCTGTCCCAGCCTCTGTTGAGAATCCCAGTGCTGTTGGGAGTTTATGGGATCCATATAGATCTCACAGGAGAATGATCATCATGATTATCACTGATGAGCAAGAGAAAGCATTGCCCTTTTGTTTGGCTCAGGATCTTCCTATTGCATCATATGGAAATGAAGCTGGAGTCTTTTTCAGCCACAGGAAGTATAAAAAACTCCTTACTTCAACCTTTGCCATTTGAGAGTCAATTTGAATTTTTAATTCAATCACTGGTTAAATCCAAACTTTACAAGTTGAGCTTCTAAATCAACTACCTCTTGTACATTCATAGTGAGTTTTTTAATTTATTTTGGAGTTTACACACAAAACTTACAGTGATCTTAGTCCTGATCTAACAGTGTGTCAAGTTAACACTGCCTGCTAATGCAACTAAATAAACAGTATGACCCCTTATTCTTGGGCTTGTGGAAACAATTCGAACTGCTCTCAAAGCAATACTGGGGGAGAAACTCAGCTGAGAAGGTTAAGATGTCTCAGCATCAAACTTGTTTGCTTCTTGTTAAAGTTGTCCTTTTTGAAGGCCTTACACCAAATAACTAGGGATGTGCTAAATTTAATGTCATCTCAAAATCAGCCCTTTGAGTGTCCTTTCAGAGATTACTAAGAAAGACTAGAGAGGGGCCACTGACACAGTTTGTCTGCCCTTACTTTCATCAGAGATAGTTTGGATTTTCTGCCCTTTCTTTCTAGTAATTGATAAGCAGAAAATCTTACCAGGTCTAACTTCCTACCCCTGCCTTTTCCTGTAATCCTCTTGAGACCCAGTGCTGTTTCACTACAAGCAGATAACTATCTTCAGTAAACCCTACAAGCATTAATGAGAACAGTAGTCATCGTCTACCTCTATGCTGTAAAACATGATCTACTCTGATTAGCTGTCAAAAGCAAACTGTTTCCTAGGTAGAAAACACTTAATTGGAAAAGGACTCAGTCTAGAGCATTAGAAAGGCTCTACACAAGAATGGATAAAATCTATTTATTCTTTCTATTCAGCACTTTCAAGCATTCAAACTTCCTTTCAGACACAACTGCCCCTGATGTCTCTTCCCATCCCATCCATACCTTATGGAATGGTATTGACTCAGCCTCTGGGGAGGTAAAAGCCCTTTGCATTGTATGTCCTGTTTCAATTACAGCATTTCAGAACATGTAGCCATTTTATGATTGCTCACCTCCTCTCATTTTACACTGTGAGACTGTGCCAACTTATACCTAAAATCCTTACTGGTCATTCTGTACATACACATGTACCTGGGATTTTATCCTATTCCCACTCTCGTTCCTTATGTCCCTCCTTTGTCAGTGATCACCAGTCTATCCTGTGTGCTGTTTTGATCTCCCTCTGGTGTTGCTTTCCAGCTATGTGTCATCAGCAAGCCCTACAAGTATGATACTTTTTGTGACAAAATCTGTAATGAAATTCCTGCCCAAAGCAAGCCCCACAAGGCTCTGTTGTAGCCCCTTTTTCTTCTCTCAAGCTGATACTTCACCTTTCAACACTACCCACAGCTGTTTTCAGCCTTTCATAATGCTTTTATTGCTTCTATTTTTCATGGTTTATCTGTTAATACCTCATGCAATAGGTATTAATGTGAATAACTATCATATTCACCTAAGTCCAGATAGATCAGATTGCCAAGAAAGTCAACAAAGACTGACACAGGCTCAATTTGGCATAGCCTGTCATTAATGAACTGATATGAATTAACCCCTCTAATAGACACCTCTATTTACATATTCAGCTTATCAAATGTTTTTGGGCTAAGAGAGGACACAATCAGACACAAATGTGAGAGGAAAAAAATCAGATCTGTATCTGTGTGTGCTGTTTTCTGCTTTTTAACTTGCATAATAGACTTTAACTCTACCATCATTTGATAAATATATTAAAAAAAAATTGGTGGAATGTGATTTCATGTTCCCATTCCCTTGGTGTTATCTGACTGAAGCCCATGTCTCAGTTTCCTAATTTGAACATAAAGACTATATTACCCTGAGTGTGGTCATTAAAGAAATATTTCAGGCTGGAACATTACTATTGACTGTGTCATTAAGAAATTTTCTTTACTACCTCATCCTTATCTGTTTTTTTTCAATCACAGAGAAGCTCTCAGCACAGAGAGAAACACAAACCTGAACTACATCTGTGCATTATCCCACTTGTCTGTGCTTAGGCTTATAGGCATGAATCAAGGAACACTCTAATTACAATCCTAACCACACACCAGAAACATCCATGCTTTCAAATGTGAGGTATGTGTAATCAAGTTCCAGCTATTTTAATTCAGTTCTAGAAGCAGCTGTAGCCAGGCTGTCTTAGTTTATAGGAGGCCAGTAACTAATCAAGATAATTTCACTTACATGTCTCAACAGGTAAAGGAAATTGACTCACCTAAATGTGTCTTTTTGTGAATTTTCCTCTATGGATCGGAGAAGCTTAGATAGCTGGAACAATTTATAGTTATAAACTCTATCCTGAAAATCTTTTACTTATTGTAATCTGTGACAAGTTTTCAATTATTCCAGTGTGGCTTTGATGTCATATTACCTGCTACTTGGAAAAAAGAGGGCAGGAGAAGAAACCCAGCAAAATTTGCGGTGCCGCAGAAGCCACTAAACAGAAATACATATAAACAGAAAATCTTACCACAACATGATGGAATAAAAGTTACTATATACTAGTTAAAGTAGCAAATATTAAAATAAAGACAGAGACAAGGTAAAAAAWTCAAGAAATATCTATCCAATTGCTAGGACAGTGATAATACATGGTGTCAGAACCCAGGACATCCCTCTGGCTGTCTAGGACAGCCAAGACCCCTGCCAGGGGGATCAGAGACCCCAGCAGAGAGCCCAAAATGCCTGTGGTTTTGATTATGACCCGTGGAGCAAGTTACCAACCTTAGATGAAGATCTGCAAGCCATGACAATTAAATAGAATGATAGTGATTTTATTATGGGGTGAAAAAGTAGATTTTGGGGTTTTCTAGAATGGGGGTTCAGGGGGCAAGATGGAGGGATCTGGGCGTGTCCAGCCTTTCTCCTTCTTCTTCTTGGCCTTCGTCTTCTGCTGTGATGTTGGCACTTTTAGATTGGTTTAGAGTAGAAGCTCACTGTCTAACATAGGTGATAGGTATTGGAAAGTAATTGTAAACACTGTATACATAATTTTTAGTATAAAGACATAGCACCACTCCGGGGGCAGAGAGAGTGCCTGGACTGTCTTGCTGAATGGACCTCAGCTGGGCAGGAGAAAATATTTTATAGATAAGGAACAATAAACAACCTTGAGACCAGGAACTGAAGAGCTCTGACTACTTCTACAAGCTCCGGGCTGGGAAAAGAAACTTTTAAACATTTTTCRGGGTCACTCTGACCAGGGAGAGGTCCCGAGAATGTGGGGTGGTAATTTTTTGGCCAATCTTTCAGAGTGGTGGTAGCATTGCAATTTCCATCCTTCCCTTGCAATTTTTTTTTTCCCCAGAACTAAGTTCTGACTGTGCTTTAGAAAGCACAGATTTCTAAATTTTTTTTGTTGGGAAAAGGGGCAGGTACCTCAGTAGGACAATTTTATTACTGTTAAAAGTCACCCAAATTCCTGATCATAGTGGAATGGCAGCTGACAGAGTTTGCTTCCCTAAGATTAATTTTTGTATCCATATCAAATAGTGAAGAGCTACTTTGTATTTACTTGTTGGGCAGAGGAATCTTTAATACTTAATCCAGTTTAATTATCTCCTTGAGATTCTGGGTTCTGCATAAGTAGATAAGTACAGTCACACTATGCTGCATCTTGCACTATATCAAGATATTCCTTAAGCAATTTGGTAAGAAATTTATTTAGAATCATCCTTATAATAACAACCAAAAGAGAAAGTTTCTGTTTGGTGAGTTTGATATTCTGCTTTCAAGTACACCTTTATGGAATCTAGAATCAAGATGGAATCTATGAACTCTTCAGTGTGTACTAAGGTCACTAAATCATGCAGGCTTTATTTTCAAAGAAATGAATATGATATCTTTAACCAGCTCAGTTGGCAGAGGCTCAAGAATTCCAAGTCCATTTAGTCCCTGATGTGCTCTACTACAATGAAGCAAATTGCTGTGTTTTCTTACAACAGGGGAGCACAAGTATGTGCTGAGTGTTCCAGGTTAGAGGTGCTGATGTTGAGTAACTAAGTTGCTGATGAGATAAAATGGAAAAATGAAACCTCTTTGCATTTCAATTGGTGTAATTTCTGTCTTTATACAGAGTGCAGGCTTATGTTGCATGGAGATCTCTGGAAAGACTTGCCACACTTTCAGCAAAATAATCAATCTTACCTTTGTGAGCTCATTATATTTCGTGATATAAACCACTATTACTCATTTCTATATCAAACAGCATTATCTAAATCATGCCAAGCTGGGATTTGAATGTATGTCCTTGTTTGGCAGCAAAAAGTTCTGTTGTTCTCTACAGAGTTGGGCATTTTGAAGCATAGTTTTAAAAATATAAATGCAATGAACCATGTTTCCCATGGAATCAAAATAATGTGCAATCCTAATTTATTGTGTTCAACGATTAAACAAATAATTTCTTCCTTATGTATTCCAATGGCCATCCATCAGCTCTTTCAAGATTGAATCTATAGTACCCTTCTAAATAGCTGCAGAAAAGTCTTCCATTAATTATCACACCCAGTGTTATTACTGCATGTACACTGCTGGCTGCAAAAATAATTCTTTGTGTTTCATTGCTGAAATTTATTGCTTCTATCTTGCCATAAAATCTACTCACTTGACCCTCACGAGTCTAACCAGCAGTGCCACCATGTAGAGAGCTCAGTTCACACAGAATCACAGGATCACGGATTAATAAGCTGAGGTGGAAAAGACCAACAAGTATCATTGAGTCCTGCTCTTGGCCCTGCACAGCACCATCCCTAAGAGTCTCATCAGGTGCTCAAGAGTCCAAATACTTATTGAACTCTGTCAGGATTGGTGCTCTGATCACTTCCCTGGAGAGTCTGTTCCAGTGCCCAGCCACCGAGAGAAGAACCTTTTTCTAAAATCCAACCTAACATCCCCCTGACACAACTTCAGGCCATTCATCTCCTGTCGCTGCTCACCACAGAGAAGAGGTCAGTGTCTGCCCCTCCTTTTTCCCTCAGGAGGAAGCTCTAGATTGCAATGAGGTCTCTCCTCAGTTTACTCTTCTCCATGCTGAACAGACCAAGTGACCTCAGATGCTCCCCATACAGCTTCTCCTCAAGGCCTTTCACCATCTTTGTTGCCCTCCTTTGGGTGCTCTCTATTAGTTTACTGTCTTTCTTATATTGTGGCACCCAAAACTGTCCCCAGCACTCGAGGTGAGGCTGCCCAGTGCAGAGCAGAGCAAGACAATCCCCTCCCTTGCCTGGCTGGTGATGCTGTTCCTGATGCCCCCCAGGACACCCTTGGCCCTCCTGGCTGCCAGGGCCCTGCTGACTCATGTTCAGCTTGCCATCAAACAGGAACCCCCAGGTCCCCTTCTATGGCATTGCTTTCCACCATCTCAATCTCCAGTCTGTATCTACATCCGGGGTTGCCCCATCCCAGGAGCAGAATCTGGCACTGTCCTTTGTTGAAATTCCCTGGTTGGTCATTGCCCAGTCTAGTGACTTGTTGAGGCCTCTCTGCAAAGGCCTCCATCTCTTTGAGGGAGTCAGCAGCTCCTCCCAGTGTTGTATCATCTGCAAACTGGCTCAGTATCACATTTATGAAGATGTTGCAGAGAACTGGGCTGAGAATGAAGCCCTGCAGAACCCCACTAGTGACGTCTCCAGTCTGATGTCACCCCATTCTCTGTAACCTTTTGTGCCCAACCTGTGAGCCAGTTGTTCCCTCATCACAGGATGTGTTTATGCAGCTGTGATCTGGAGATTTTTTCTGGAAGGGTCTTATGACAGACAGTACTGAAATCGAAAAGCTTACATCAACTGGCTTCCCTTCATCAGTAAGTGGCTACCTTGTCATGAAAGGAAATCAGGTTTGATAAGCAGGACGTTCCTCAGGGTGCTGTGCTGGTTGGGACCAATGACTGCATCATCTTTCAGGTGGTTTTCAATACCTCCTCCGTAATTTTACCAGGCACTGAAGTGAGACTAACAGGCCTGTATTTTCTGGGGTCCTTCCTCTTGCTCTTCCTTAAAATCGGGAGATCATTCACCAGCTTTCAGTTAGTTGGGAGCAAGAATGGAGAAGATAGCAAGCTCTTGAGTGGAGCATTTATCTGGTTTAATGGAAGGAACAGGGGCCATAGCTGTCAGGTAGAGTAGAAAATGTTTCCTCCCAAACTTGAAGATGATATGCAAACTGCACCAGGATGATGGAGAACTCAGATCACAGAACTGCAGCATCACAGAATGGTTTGAGTTGGTGTAACTGAATATGGAATATTTTTTTTCTTCTAATGCATTGTGAAATGCTTTCAAAATGCTCAGTGCAAAGGAACATTATGTTTCACTTCTCTTCAAATTTGCACGTTATTCATCTGAGTTACAGACTCATTGCACTTTTTCTAACTCTTCTCTGTGGTTGAGCCTTTTTTCACAGTTTGGACTCTGTGGATAAGCTTCTGCCAGTTGAAAACCATCTCTTTTCTTTCAGAAATCCCTTGAATCTACAGGAGAGTGGGGTATGCACAGAATAAGGAGAACAAAATTTAATTCTGCTTTAAGTTTAGAGCTCAGCTTCTATGCTACTGCCAGTAGACTTGACTGTCTGTAAAGCAGTGCAATGTAGTGCATTTTGTCCCTACTTAATTTTGATATTATTTTTTACTTATCTCCATTGCTGGCTGCACCTTGTTTGGCAAAAGACCATTCTAGATTACCTAATTTCTTTAATAATCGTAAGGAAATGTTAGAAATTATTGTTAATTAACATGGACTTCATAAGGACTCCAAAAAAATGCAAATGTGTTTTGAAGGTGAGGTCCTCATGAGCACTCTAGAAGCTTTGATTCCTGAAAATTCAGATGAAATGGTAATTTCTGCTTAGGAATTGTATTGGGGTACTTTATTTTTTCCCCATGACAAGAAGGAGAAGGATAATTTGTGGAGCTCAGAGCTGGTCCTTGCTAAAAAATAACAAAAAAAGTGGAACAGTTTGGGACACAGGTGTTGATCTTTCAAGAGGGGCATAATTTAGGATACGTAGGTTATTAAAAGTGAAATAAATAAAAGAAACAGGGTGAATCTTGGCTTGCCAGTAGACTCTTCTGGAATTGCCAGAGGGCTGAAGTTGGCCAAGTTTCTATGGCCTGCTTGGAGAATGGCAGATGTGGGAGCTTCTGGGAAGGGAAACTTATGTTTCCTAGGGCTTGAGGCCCTGAGGATTGTTTATGTAGACTGGTAAATTTATTTTGAAGGAAAGATACACTAAAAACTGTATTTGAAAATAAATTCTTCCTTACTGTTTTCTTCAAATCCACATGAGAAGGAAATGAAGAGCTTTGAAGCCAGGGTTTGGTGCCATGCACACACCCCCCTGTCTGGCTCCTCTGGGTGCATTCCTCCCTCAGGGGACACACCTTGTGCCTTTGCCTCCCGTGCTGCAAGCCCATGGTTCTCTACTCTTACACCAGGGTAAAGGCTGTGGTATTTTTGTGTTTGAACTCTGTCCATCCAGAAGATAAATCAGATTAGTCTTGCTAATGTTTTCCTGGAAGAGCATCTCTTGGTTTAGTGGAATGAGGAATCGCTTGAAAGAAAATGCAGTTTACTCTCATGACAACATAAAATGACAAAGTGGGGGTTTTCCAATCTAGAATTACGAATGAGTACATGAATGACTACCTGAATGGAGCTTTTCCCTTCTCTGGGCTGGATGCCAGGTTATTACACAGTAGCTTCTGAAGCTTACTCTGCATTTTTATAGCTAAAAGAAGACTTTTATTTCCAGGTCTTAGCTGAGACATATGAACTTGTTTAATAATACTCAGAAAACAAATGTTGCTATCCAAGCCTCAACACTAAATGCATTACTTTGATGTTTTTTCTAAAGACCTGCTATCTGGTTGTAGCTTTTTCTCCATTCCTGCTTGCATTTCCCCCCACTAATTCATTACTGAATTAATGTAGCCTATACTTATAGGGAACTGCCTAGCAGACAGTTCTCAGCATGCTGATGTATTGCTCTGGGGAAGCTGAAATCTATCTTGGGGGGGTGAACTGGAACTGATTTAAATTCCCATTCAATCTCTCAAGAATGCAAGAAAAAGAAAAACAAGGGGAAGTTGGGTAGTTAAGAGACTAAGACTTTAATTAGTATTCTTGACATTTTGAAATAATGATCATTGGCACTAATGCCTAAAAGCTTATAAACCACTGCCTTATGTGGATTAAAGAAGTAGGATGGCCAGCTCCTTCTTGGGCAGAGTACTTTGTAGTGCTATCTTGGTTTTGTGGATTAAGATGGATTTCAATAGGCTTACATTTCCTAACAAGTCTGTGACCACCAGTGTCACAGACTGGTGGTCACAGACTCTTACGGCTCTCCCAGTGTACAGTCTGACCACCTGAGAGGGAGAGGAAACACATCTTTCTGCTTGTAAGGCAGATCCAGCACTTGCTACTAGAAATATCACTTTTATTTGGCTCTTATCTACTTGTATAATTTACCATAATGTGGATTAGAAAGAGGGAGTAGAGGCAATAAGAATCAAGGTTAGTCTGGAGTCCTTGGCAATGCAGAGGAGCAGACAGGAACAGATTTGCTTCCTTCAGCACTTTGTCATCCTTCGCTCTGGCTTTCAAGACACACTTTTCTGTGCTGTGAGATGTGCCTGCCTTTTGTGAACTTTGAAAAAGCTTTTAATGGCTTGGGAATACTGCCATTATGGGAGAATGGCATCTTTTCTTCAGATCAAACCATTCTGGCAGTCGGGTTGTACTTCCAGTGTCAGCCAGGTTCTCCTTCCTGCTAGCAGGCTGCTGTGCAAGCACTGGCAGGAACAGTCAGCCCCCAGCTTAGCAAGGACAGAGAGCTCCATTCACAGCACTGAATTTCTCACCATGTGTAGGAGAGCTGTGTAGACACAGGAACTGATTTGACAGGGGAGAGACAGACATCTTTAAAGTGAGAAAATAGCTAATCTGTGACAGAAGGTGATAAATCTGTATGAAATTATTAACTCTTCTGGGGATTGAGTCCTGAACTATCAAAGTTAGTCTCTGAAGAGCCTGTAGAGATGTTTGGCAGTGGACAGTCCTGGCTGGGAAAGTGGCCTGCCTCCTCCTCAGAAGGAAGGCAGTGGGTGCTCAGTGGGAGGCAGGCTGGTGGGGCTGTGCCCCCAAGGGGAGGCTGCAAACAGTTTTCATGGTGCTGAGGTTTGTATGATCATGTGCTGTGAGCCCAGGGGCAGAGCCCACTGTTGTTCCCGAATATCTGATACTGGGGGTGGTAAACCAAGTCAAGAATTACTGCAAAGCGTGAGGCTCTGTAGCAGTCATGGCAGGGACTCTGGTTTAGGAAACCCTTTCCTCCTGGCTCCTTGTTCCTGTCCTCAGTCACAGCTCTCATTCCATGTCCCAGTTCCCTCTTGCTTCATTCGTGCTGCTAAAATTGCAGCTGAACAAAATGTAAATCTGACCTCTATACCAGGATATCTCATTTTTAAACTTTTCAGGTCAGCTTTTCCACTTGCCAAGTGCACTTAGAGCCTGTTTGCACAATTTAACTAGATTCAAGAAAATATCTGATTTGTGTTATTTTTATCCTCTCTTCACTCCCAGCTGTTAGTTCTGTACCTGCCTGAATTTCCTGCTCCTTAACTTATACCTGATATGAAAACCAACTCATTATCAATCTGGATCATCAAATGCTCAAACAAACGTTATATCCTGCTGGCATCATGGGAGTAGAATAACAGGAATGACCATTAGGGAAAGTCTGGAAACTGGAATGATTTAATCTGTACTCAACACAACAGCTTGTGTGACTTTAGTCTGAGAAATAACATAGTCACACCTGAAATGCAATTTTTTTTTTTTTGTAGGAGTGTGTAACAGAAGGTGATGCAAGAAATTAGCTGGTCTAGTAGAGACAGCTCTTCACACTGGAGCAGAAGGAACCATCAAAAGAGGAGTAACAGAATTTGGTTTTGCTCAGAGGTTTGAAATAGAATTCCATAAGCCTTAATGAATGAGGCTGCCAGGGATGGCCTTCAGATGTGGAAAAAATTCTTTTGTCTCAGAGCTGAAAAAGAAGAAATTACTAGAAATTAGTAGATTTCCCTCTCAAGTAAAAGGTGGAGAGCCCATCATTCATTTATTAGTGAATTACAAAATATGGGATTTTCAGACTAGAAATCCATGGTGGATGTGGAACATGTTTGCAATGCTTGTTTATAGTTTCAGTTATGCTGTGGTTTAAGGTTGTTGTGTACACATTGGGAAAAATTTAATAAATTTATATGGAAGTTATTCCCTAACGTGGATGTGTAAGCAATCTTTCTTCTGGAATTTATTGCATCTTAATATAATACTTTAAACAGAAAAGTTTGTGGTCAATCTGAGGTTTAAAAATCAGTAGTTATGGTGTGAAAATCTGCAATTGTAGGTTTTTTGATGGGTGAACAAAGAGATGGGACTGCCTTTCATTTACCTGCAGAGCCTTTGATTTATTAAGCATATTATTTCATATTTAAATGGACCTTTGACAATTCTTTTCCTTGTGTTATCCTGTGAATTTTAAAGGAGCACTTGCCTTTAAACAATTTGGTATGTTAAAAATAACTTTATCTGGAAAAGCTGGGGGAATTTGGAACATCAGGAGTCTATTGCTTAAAGGTGAGCAAAAGCAAATACACTCAGTTCTGCTTTCTAAAAGGGCTTTCCTAAAGACATAGTTTTGAGACGCATAAAATAGTACTCTCAAATAAAGAACATCTTCCTTCTCTTCTTTGAGTTGGTTTTGATTAATAACAATGTAGAGAAGAGTTGCAAGATTTTGAATTTGTGGTGTTTGGAAGAGTAGCTTACCGGCCATGGTCGTTATGATGTTTTGATTTTATATATAACTTTTGGTAAACTCCATATTGATAAGCTTTTTTGTGTCACTGATAAATGACAATTGAGTTTTGTTAGATTTTTTTTTGCAGGTTCAAAAGTTTTTATGCTCTTTTTTCAATCCATAATTTATCTTTACTATGCAGACAGCCAGGAGATGGTTGGATGAATGAGGGACCTAGAAAGAAATCTTCTATCAGAATTTTGTATTGAGCTTTTTCTCCCACAAGCTGGTAGTGGCACAGCTGAAGCCACAGCATTAGATGCAACTGGATACTCCATATGCTGTGTGAGACAGTGCACCCTGATCATGCTATCCAGGAGAAATCCCATAATCTTTAAGTATCCATGTTTCTGAATATTCAGTGATCATGTCTCAGAACTTAGATACGAAAGCGTAAATAAATACTCTGAGCATCACTGGAAGTCTCAGCAAGAATCAGCAGAACAAAACCCCAAATCTCTTGACCCAAAATAGCAGTTTGTCACAGACATCTTTAATGAGAAATCCTTTCTTAGGATTTCTGAGAGCTGCAGCTTCAGCGACAAATGTAGACACTGATTATCTGCTGCTGTGGAATGCAACAGGTGCATTTGTGATTGGCCCATCTGGTACGTTTATAATTAATGGCCAATCAAAGACTGAGCTCTCGAGGACAGAGTCGGAGAGAGCTCCCATTGTTTTGACTTCTTCTCGATTCTATTCTTAGCTTAGCAGCCTTCAGGAGAAACCTTCTCCCTTTCCTTCTCTTTTTAATATAATGTAATATATATATATATAATAAGATAATAAATCAAGCCTTCTGATGGAGTCAAGGCTCTTGTCTCTCTCTCATCCTGGAAACCCTCCTGAACACTACCACAGCAGTTAGACTTACACATCTTTTATTCTTGGTGACTACTGCTTGAGACTTGGAATTGGGCCGGATGCCCTGTGGTGCAGCTTTCACAAGGGAGAAACGACTGTCTCTTTCTCTTGACATTGGGTTAGTGGATGAGTTCAGCTGAGGAGGTTGGGCAATCACCCAAATTGGAGCAGAGATATAAATATTAGCCAAGTATTCTCATGGGACACACATAGAATTAAAAGTTGGCTTCCTTGATTGGTCTCAGAGCCTGACAGAGCTTGGCAGACCTATCTATTTTCTCAGGCATTAAATGAGCATGGCTTGGATTATCTCCTTAAATATTTTCTCTCTTTTTGGTGAAGTATAGAAATTGGGGACTGACTTAAAAAAAAAAAAAAATGAAAGGAAAATTTGCATCCTGAATCCATATTTATCACAGAAGAAAGGGATAGGAGAGATTTCAAAATGTCACCTACTTCATTTTCCTATCCCCAAGCAGGATTAATGATGTATGAAGCGGGTTCCCACACTGTGGTGCACTGCTGATACATGAATCCCTTGAAAGTGAATGTAGTAGTGTTGCATAGAGTTACAACTTTCTGGGGCAAATCTTAGGCACACAGGAAATACTGTTTTCAGGAGATCATTTGGAATAAGCTTGCTGAGCCTTCAGCCAAGGGAGGGAGGCCTGACTGGGGCTGTTCAGCCTCGAAGGATGGCGGGAGCCGCTCAGTGCTGGATGCAGCAGGATGAATCTGCTGCTGTTCAGCTGGACTTTATGCCTGTGACAGTTTTCCTGGCTTGCCTCTCCCAGGAACAGCTGTAGCTTCAGTCCATGGGTTTCTCAACCACTCTGGCTAAATTTGTCCATGTCCATTTTCTGGCACTGAATCCTGGAGTAGGTTAGGATCATTGTCACTATTGAAGTCTGCCACCCCTCACATCTAAGTGGACAGCTGCCTATTGATGGCAACAGTGGCCCATTCAGACTCCAAAAACATGCAAAAGAGAGAGAAAAGAGGACTGTTTGGGAAGCCAAAACATGTTCAGAGACTATTTTAATAACTTAATATAACAATAACTTAAAAGTAGCTGAGTTCCTGGGCCTGAGTGCATTCCTTGCTGCGACTGAGTTTAATTCAATAGATTTAGTCCTCACTCTATAGATGCAGCCCCTCCCTGTCCCTCAGAGAATTCCTTTATGTGCGATGTCTCTTCATGAAGTCATCTTTTCCTCCTGGCCCTCTCTGCTTGTGGCTTTTTACTTGAGGTGTAGAACAACTTTCTCCAGGAGTTTTATAGAATCTGTTCTATGCCTTTGTGTCCAGTTTGCCATAAGGCTCAGAAGAGCTGTGCTACAAAGAGATCCATGTGAGCAGTTTTTGCAGATGGTGTAACTGAGTGCTGGTCGCTTGAATGCTGATAACTCCCTGCTGTGTTCTTTACTTTGTTCATAGTGCCTGCTTTGGAAGCACCCCTAGTCCTGTAATCTGCATTTCCCTCAAGGTTGCTGAGGCAAGGCCACACAGATGAAGTAAAAAATGTTTTTTGGGACACAGGGGTTGCCTTTGTTAATAAAGTGAAGAGGACAAAGCAGGAATTGAGAAAGACAGACTTTGTGGGATGGGGATGTGGAGTGAGATCTCCATCTGACGAAAGGATGTAGGAGGTGATAGGGTAACAAGTCTTGTGGATAGACGGAAATTCATATCACCCACTTGGAAGGATGGCCAGGAAAGCAGTCTGTGCAGTACTGGAGATAACAGTGAGCTGCTAGACCTTCAGGGTGCTGGTGGCCAGTGCTGATGCAAGAGTGAAACCTTGGCTTTTGTGCAAAAATGCAGGCTGTGTTTTCAGTATGCATTATGTGTTATCTTGTGCCATGCATGCACAAGATGGCATTATGACAGATCCCTTACTCAAATAAAGAGGCTAACCAAAAAGACCTTTTGAAAAGTAGTTGTGCTGTGCCTGAAAACCTTACCTCTTCTCAGGAAAATAAGGTATTTTATGGACGTTCAAGCTTTTTTGTATCTGCTGAAAGAGGCAGATAAGGGACAAGAGACACTTCTAAGACCCTGCCTTGGCCTGACAGAGGCAAATATTTCCCTTGGAAAAAAACCTGAAAGCTGGCAGCTTTCATCCCTGTGAAGAGATCATCCTCAGGGAGTCAATTTTTAAAGGCACAGTACACCATGCCTTAGTATGACTTAAAGATTGAAGATGTAGATTGATGATCTTAGCTTTTGATCGTGACTAGTGAGTATTTTGTGAAGAATACAAGGTAGCTGTGCCCATGAATATTGTCACTGTCGTGTCTTCTCTTCCATAGTGCAGTGCTGGGTTTCCATACCTGTTGCAGGAGTAGAAAGAGCTATGCCAAGGGATGATGCCTGTTAGATACTTCTCCTGTGAGACACAGAACTAACAAAGGCAGAGCTGATTTTGACTAGAGCTTGAAAGACCCTGAAATTGTGTCCTTTTGTTACAGGGAGTTTTTTTCACTGGTCCTTTCCATAGAGCATATCATGATTTGCCAGAGCATTTTGGTGACCCGGTCTTCCATTTAGTTTAACATGGTAGTGTTCAGAAGACAAGTATGCCTGCTATTAGAAAACACTGTCATTAATGGATGCTGAAATGGTAAAATTGAAATGTAATAGATAAAAATTAACTCTTCTGAATCTCTGAACCACAGCAAATTGTGTCAGGTTTTGTGATGTCTTCAAGATAGTAAAGTATTTGTAGGCACATAAAAAAAAGTTCTTTCCTAAATCTCATATCAGCCAATTTAGAGGAAGAAATCCACATTTAAAATATTATAATTTTTGAGTGTAAAGGGAGAAAATCTACAAGCTTGTGCATGGTTCTTCTGACACTGTCACCAATTGCCAGGGAATTCTGGTGCTTGGAAATGGCACCACAGTTCTCATATTGGCTCACTTCCTGCTTAGCTTCTCTTGTATCACCACATGACCTGGAAAGAGATGTCACTTCCTCAGGCAAATAAATAATGAATATGGATTCATTTAACAATTGAGATATTCACCTCTGCAAGTTAGGAATTTTTCAGTACCTTCAGAAGAATTGTGTGCCTACTGAGAACCTTGAGAGGGAGGAATAGCTTTATTTTATGTCTGAAATGTAAGCATATGGTACAGATAAATATTTTTAACATAGAAAGAGTTGTTATATTAAAACCTGACACACACTTTAATCGTGGTATTGTAATCTGTCTAGCTCAGGTTGCTGTTAGGGAAGAATGAATTTAAATGTATGGATAAAATTTCATTACTGAAACAACTTTCTGAAGTTTGGTCTGGGACTGTGAATTATATTTTTGGAGTAACTAAGAATATCACCAACACACCACTGAACCTACCTTTTGCTCCAGACACAAGGAAAATGTTTTTAATGTTTTAGACTTTCACATAGATTGGTTGTATTTCAACAAGAAATGTTAGAAAAACAAATTGAAAATTAGTTATTACAGAAAGGAAAGTGAATAATTACAAGAAGAAAGTTAATAAACAACTAAATTATGGCTGGAAACCTCTATGATGAGCTTCATATCAAGTAACACTACCACACACACACACACATTGACTTTTTAAAAAAATGTTCTGCAGAGTTTCAGACCACCTTAACTCAGCTGATTAGAGTCTTTAACTACCAATTAAAAATTAATTTGTATTTTTCTTGCAGTTCTAGGATAGACTCAAATGAGAATACCATATTATTTGTGTTTCAAAAGCCCTCTGTTGCAGAGATCTGAAGAGACCACAAGAGTCTACCAGAGGCTTGTCCTCAATGCTTGCCCTCACTTCTACCTCTAGTTATCCCTTTGGTCACTCTTCATCATAGTTCAGTCATAGTGGAGATGGGAAAAAGGGAAATGACCTTGGCTTTAGCCAGTGATTTAAAGAAATTCCATCACAGAAAGTAGATGCCTGTATTCCACAAAGGGCTCCCAGCCTAAACCCCAGATCCCTCAGTCCTTCAGCTTCATATGGGAAACTGTTTCTACCAAGTGTGGAGCCACTTGAATGTATTGGCACATGCAAAGAAAAAGAAATCAGTGGTCTGGAAAAGATTTTCTCTGCTGGAAAATGTGTAATAAGATGCTGCCAGTAGCTCAGCTGTGTAAGCACTGGGAGCAMAGTCCTCAATACCTGCTGAAAGCACACAAACCTTTTTTTGTGCTGGTTGCTTGGCACTCATGCAGCTGAGCTCCTGCAGAAATCTGGGTATGAGATGTCAGAGGAGAGAATAGGACTGACCTCCTTGGTGCTATGAATGCAACCTTTGCCTCTTGATTAAAAGTCTTTGGGTCTCTATCAGGTTTGGATTCCTTCTGTACACTAAAATCCCAACAAACTAGGCTTTTAGTGAAAATTTCACTATGAGGCAACTTTCACCTCGATAAACACAGTGTTGAGTGTTAAGTGTAARCTAGAGTTGAACAAACAAACACTGAGCCTCAGATCAAAAATATGATTTCGATGGATATTTCGTCATGTACTCCTGTTTTTTTGGGACTGAGGGTCATTATATACTCAACTACTAGGAAGGTGCGGCTGAGAACCTTGAATTATGAAATTGCTTGTTCCCCTATCGCAACTGAGGGAATTCTCAGCAGGAGTGACTGAAGTGAAATGTAACGAGACAGTTTGGGATTTGGAGAATATGTAAACGAAACACTTTATAATGAGAGCTGTACACTTCTTCCAGCAAAGTTATGCCATAAGTGAGCCAGGCTACACTGGTAGAGAGGTGATTTCTGCCATGGAGCATATATGAAAGCCACTGGACTTTTTCAGGTGGAAATCCTCCAAGCTCATCTGTAACTCTATCTCTCACAAAATGTTTTTATGCAAATGTTGAGTATGATATAGTGTATACATTTCAATATGCATCTTCTTATAGGCTATTTAGGCCTGGTCTATTTCTCAGCATCCCTGGGTTCACTAGGAAATGGATGCCTGCACTTCCTTGAAGACCTGATTTTTGCTGCCTTAATGACATCTTCATAGACTCAGAAGAAAGATAATTTAATGTGTGAGAAATTGAATTTCTAGCTAGATTTACCCATATTCTTTTCATGTCAGGCAGACCTTCCTCTTTCTCACTGGTTTGAGTTTTGGAACCTAATAGAAAGGAAAAAATTGTGAAAAACTTACCTACTGCTTACCTCACAGCTATGATATCTGAGTAGTGTGTAACACAAATTGCTTTGGAGTAAGAGTATTTAATTTTCTTTTTTTGTTTTCTAGTTTTTTTCTTTTGTTTTCTTTTGTGGTTTTTTTTGTTTCATTTTGTTTTTGCTTTGCCGAGATCTTCAGATATGAGCTATAGTGTGACGTCATATCATTTAGTACTTTAAGATCAAAGAATTGCTTTCCTGCTATTCTGATAACAATAAGCAGTTTCTTGTAATTCATTTATCATGTGGAATATGGATTTATTGTTTTTATTTTTGGAGTGAGAATTTAACTTTTCAAGATTGACTAATTAAAACAAAAATGGAAGATAACCTAGGTTGGACTGAGATGTCCTTGACTTGCCTGGAAAAGCTTCTTTGTTAAATTTCTGTGTCGGGAATCAGCCTGTAGATGTCCCCCAACACACGTTGTGCTACATACAGTGCTCAGTTCTGTTGAAAGCAGCTATCACATTTATAAATTACCAACAACCCGAGCTAAAGAGAGACAGAGAGACAAAAAGCTGCTCAGGAATGACCATTCTGTGGGAGGACAGTTGAGGTAATGGCAGACTGAAGAACAGCTCAGACCAAGAGAAACACAAGCTAAACAAGAGCTGATAAAAAGAAATAGAAATGAGTCTTATAGAAGACTGAAAAGTGGAGCCAATAATGACACACTTCGCTGGGGCTCTAGATATGGAAATGATACATTTTCCTCTGGCTTAGTGAGCCAGAACTGACCTTAGCACTGTAAATACTTGATGAAATGAATGCTGTACATCCATGAAGTGACAGGTTTGTCTTTGACAAAACCAGCAGGTTAGAGGGAGGAAATACAGCTTAGTCCAAAATCATCCTGATGAAATGAGGAGTTTTGGTGACCTTTACCTATGTTTAGCTAATGTAATTAACTGCTGAATAGTGTTTGCATCAGTGGGGGACCTGGCCCTGCCTCTATAACCTACAGTGGAGCTGGATAAACCCTGCATGTGGTTTATAACAATGAGTGGAATCCCAAAGACTTGTTTGTTTCACCAATTTACGATCTGTTGTCTTCAATAAACAGTAAATTTCTTCTCACAGAAGACTTTCATAAATGATTTCTATTTGTATCAATACCCATATCTACATGCAACCAAGCACACTTGTCAGAGTATCCATTTCTCACAATTTATTATTTGCTCTTTTGGCCGCTAATCTTCTGTTTTCAAAACGATCCAGAGAGAACCTGAAAGAACACAGAGTAACTTTTCCCTCAGCACAAATAATCCAGAGTCAAAGCAGACGCTGAGTGACTTTTAGCTGTGAAATTTCATAGCACTTACATTCTGCTCTCCTCCTGTTCTAACACAGATCAGAGCACAGCAAGCAATGGAAACTCAGCAGCATCCAGCCTGCAGATGGGCTTTCAGGTCTGCCTGTGCCCCAGTGACAGTTCTGTATAACCAGCCTTAAAGCCTCCAGCAGTGAACTCTCCCAACCCTCCCTCCAGGSAAGCTACTCTGATATTTGATTATTTCATTTTTTGAGTGACTTCCTCAATCTTCTTTCCTTCATCTTCTTTTCCACTTTTTTGTGGGCATAGCTAATATTACAATTAAATAATAATTATTTCTAATGTATCATTGATCTGCATACTGGATCACTACTATGTTCCACTCTCTTCTGTCCTCCCCTTCCTTAAGCTGCACAATCCTGTTTCTTTCATCCCT
Organism: Cardinalis cardinalis; assembly: GCA_014549065.1. Classification (NCBI taxonomy): domain Eukaryota; kingdom Metazoa; phylum Chordata; class Aves; order Passeriformes; family Cardinalidae; genus Cardinalis; species Cardinalis cardinalis. The sequence goes on along the minus strand of JACDOX010000012.1, from coordinate 511,685 downwards.
TCCTCAGTGAAGACCTTTTCAAGACATCATTTACCACTTCCCTCCAGTCTTTCCAGGTGTTACACATTTTCCAGGAAGGGACAACGTGATATTATTTTGTGATTAGATTGCTATTCACCAAAACACAAATAAATGTTTTGGTAGAGTTTTTAGATAGTATCCTGGTTTGTTTTCCCCATCATTTCTGCCTAAATTGAAATGCTTTGATGACAAATAACAATTACTGATATGCTAAATGCATATCATATTTTCAATGTTTTCCATTCACCTTTAAGTACTTTGTTTTTACAGAACCATTGTTGAATCAATGGCATTTTTTTCTGTGTAATGGTGGAAAAAATCCTTAGAGATAAAGAGGATAAGCAAATATGAGTATAAAGATTGAACTCAATGATGGTTTTTTCTAACTCTAATGTTTCTATATTTCTAATACTCTTTATTTCAGTAGGATTTTGAACACTGTTAGGGAGGGATCTTAGTTGACTGCTACTCATCTACTACTAGTCAGAATGACTTTCCCAAAGTCACACTGCAAGCATTTTGATGTAACTAATGCAGCACAGAAATGGAGACTGCATTCTAACCAACAGGGAAAAATAATGAAGTCCTGGAATAACCAAAGTATTCACTCAAGAAACATTTAAAATGTGATACAATACAGTATTTCTAAAAATCAATTTTTCATGACTAACCAGTAATTTTTCTTCTTCTATACTACTTAATGAATAAAAGACATGTTCAAAATTTTATTTCTAGTAGTTTTTAGAGGAATTTACAAAAAAAAAAAAAAAARAGTTGACTGAAAGAAGTGTGATCAGACCATATGTATTTAACACAGTTCTGCAGTAAGCCATTTTTCATTCCATGGATGATCTAAGGTGAATATATTTCTTCAAGTATATTGCTTCTGGCCAGTAAGTGGATGTGTAATTTAGCTCTTTCACTTGTAGAGTGAGCCCCAGTCTAAAGGAATGTAAAAAAATTGCATCTGAGCTTTCAAGTAACAAGTTGCACACAGGGGACTTGCTGTGAAGAGCTGTTGAAATGTAAGGTGCTAAGACTTATAACAAGGTAACCACATACACTGAGCCTTTAGTATGACTGATTGTGCTTTTGGTTTTGCGGGTTTTTTTGTGGTTTTAATTTTCTCTCCTTTTTTTTTTTTTTTTTTTTTTTTTTTTTCTGACACAAACCTGCAGACAAATTGTAGGGGGTGGGAAAGAGACCACTTGAACTGCTGACTGCTTCAGTGAGACTGAGGGTACAAGGAATATCTCATATTTCATCAAACCTCCAGTGGTCACCTCGAGAGATTGAGGAGAGCAGGTCTGGGTGAGCAGTGCCACTAGTCAGTGAAAATTTATGAGTCAAGTGCTAAGCAGTACTTTTTCTGTAGACCTAGCCCATAAAATAATTTTCTCAAAGTCAGAACAAGTGTATGAGATTTGTGTTTGGTTAGGATTGATTATGCACACATTAATAAAAGACAGAAAAGCTTTGCATCAGGTTGATGTAGCTTAGCAAGCCAGCTTACTCAGTGAAGTCAGAAAAGCTGTGATAATTCTCTGAATTTCAGGTTTTCACTGCATCTTTTGTGTTTTCCTGGTGCTCTTTTGCCACACACCGATAGAAAAGTCATTCTTGGTGCCATAGTCAAAGATACATTAATGAACTAAAGGAATCCACTTCTTTTGTTGACACTCTAGATTTTACATATTTCATTCTCCTAAAACAGTGGAAAAAAAAGAAGTAAATGTATCCTTTTTAAAATGTTAAACTGATTTTTTAACATATATATTTCTCACTATATCTGTCAGTTATTCCTTCTACTTGTTTCTGCCTTTTGCAGAGTGAGGAAAAGTTGACCTCAGAAGTTTTCTTTCCATAGTTGTGTCAGGACATGGAAGAAGCCAATTTCTGTCTCTGACCCCAGTCATACACAAAAATAACAGATGTCTCAGTATGCTGAGAACAGACACTAAGGGGAGCTGAAGAGAACAGATGTTGCATCGAGTTTTCCTTCTTCTGAATTGTTTTGGAGCAAAGTGTTGTTTTCTGGCCTTTTTTCTTCCTAATTGAATCAAATTATATTGAAATAGACCTTCTGATATCAAGTCTAATTATTTGCATTTATTTAGGGATGAATCCAGAAAAACACATATTGAGCTTTAAATGTATACATATTTTTCCATAAGAAATTTCTCTGAAGAAACATCATGTACTTTATTCAGAAAATGATCTTATCTTTGCAGAATAAAGTGAGGCCAAATTATCTACTTTAGATGATTACTAGATTATCTACTTTAGATGATCTACATTTAAATAATGTATTTTAAAAAATGTACAATCATTATGGAATCAAAATATGGTATTAATTTTGACAGAGTAAATGGACCCAAGGATCATAAAGGTGTTAATCTGATCGAGTCCCTGTAAAGCAGTCACAAGTATATCATATATTTGAGTATAGAGACCCTGGATCACCATGGCTAATTCCCATGATAAATAAACTAGAATATTCATGCTAAACACAGACACTGGCACACACATTCACATTCACATACACACACATACAAAGTTTAGATTAGACTGTAATGGAGGAAAAAAACACAACAAACCAGACCAAAACAAATTCAGGAAAGAGCTTTAGTGTGAAAAGTTAATTTATTTGCGAGTTTCCTGAGCCTTTTTTTTTTTGGTCAGAGATATTGGTAAGGGCTTCTTAGTCTGCATTAGTCTCAATTATTATTAGAGAAAAGTAAACTGTTTCTGCTGAAGGTTCCTACAAAGCACTCTGAAGCAGAGGGTTAATTTTAGTCTTTTGCTCTCTCTGCTAAAAAGTAGAGAGAAGAGGAGGGATAAGAAGTTTGGTAGTATCAGGTGAGGTTGTTGGGGTTTTCTCCAGTCCTGGGAGCAAAAAGCGGCTGTTTACTTGTGGTGGGTGGTGAGAGCCACTGGGTCAACCTCAGCTGTTAGATTGGCATGTTTGTCTCAGTTCCACAGCTAAAGCTGCAACCTGGCATGTCCAGCTGGGCTCTCACTGCCTCTCCTGAAAGGAACTTCTGGGGCTGCTCTGTAGAGTGAGTGCAGAGCCATGGAACCAAAGAAAATGAGGGAGAGAAAATAGCTGGGGTGGGAGGGGTGGTAGTATGCAGTACAGGTTGCTGTAAAGAGGATTGGAAGGAAGGCAGTGTCAATGCAGTGGCATGGTGTTGGAGAGAAGAGACTGCTGTATGAGCCCAGTCTCCCCTGAGGTGGATCATTGTGAGGTTCTGTGGTTCTGCACACGGCCATGTGTTGATCAAGGATATTGCTGTCTGCCATTTCTGGGAGAGACTAGCTGTGCACACTCTGCGGGACTCTGGACACTAACATTCAGAGCGTAGTATGGAAAGTTTTGATCAACTCATAAATTCAGAAGCAAGACCAAGGACTATATTCCAAAAAGTATAGTTCTCTTATCTTGAATGGGTTTTGCTCTTAAAGTCTGCCTTAAGGTATGATTTGAATAAATATTTTCAAAATCATAATTGAGAATAATACTTATAAATTGAGAAGTATTAATTAACATTGGAAGGTTTGTTACCTACATGCTCTACTGCTCTAGCAGATTCAGATGCACAAAAGCTCAATCACACCCAAAGAACATGTTAATCCTAGCAGAGCAAGAGGATGTGGTTCACATTTCACTTTCAGTTCTGATTGTTTTGTTACCAGGATCTGTTTCATTCTCACTCAGCTCCAAGAGAAGATCTGTGTGCTTGTCGTCTTCCAATGTACATTGGTTTCCTTTCAAAAACAACCTGGGGTTGTGGACAGGGTGGAATCTGTGGTATGCTCTGATATCTTCCCAGACAGTGTATTCTGAGGACCAGGGCTGTGGGTGCACCATTCTGCATCCTTGCCATAGCCAGAGTCTCTGCTTGGAGAGCAGTGCTGATATCACTGTGAAGAGCAGATCTTGGCAGCATCTTCAGGGACGTCAAAAGTTGGGTTTCTATTGTGCCATAGGAAACATGTACAAAAAAAAGACAAGTCAAAAACCTGTGATCGTACAAGACCCCCATTATCTCCATTTTTTACAATGGTGATCTAGGAGAAAGTTATAATTATTAATTTAAATGGTATTGTTCATTATAAGAAAATTATACAACTTTGCTGTCTGCTTTCTATAAACATTATGCTAAAGATCCTCAGGGGAAGCTGAAATGTAAACAGTACTTTTTTACATAAACATTCACTAAAAGTCTTGCTCTTTTTTTCTAAAGACTCCACACCAGCACTTGATTGCAAACTTAAATTAAATTGTTTGAAGAGTGGGTTTAACATTTTTCAGTACAGATAAACAACATACTTCAAAGTAAATACTGTTTTGTGACATGAGGAACCTTAGAAATATACCATTTTAATAATTACTGACAATATTGCTTGTTCATCCTTGGTAGAACATCATTAATTGAAGTGAAATTACCTTTGACTTTACTGATCGAAATGGGAAAATTTAAATTCTTATTTTCTAATATGTAAACAACTAAATTTCATGTATCTGGTATGAATTTAGGAGGTGTTTTTAAATGCCATTACTAACTTCATATCTGGTCCATGAACAAACTGAAAACTTTGCTTATGTGAAAAGTGAGAAGGTAGTTTGGGCCTCTCTTTCTATGAAATGGTTCATTCTCTCCCACAAGAAATACCTCTCAATTATGTAGTTGCTCGATCTAAGCTATGGTTCTTCTGCCTGAGAAGATACTTGTGTATCCTTCATGTCTGGGAGCGTGCAGCCCTCTAATGATGTAAACCACTTTCACTGCTATGTCTGGAAGAAATGGTATCAACCACATAACATGCCTTGTGCCTCTGTCCTCCTGCTCCTCTCTCCTAAAGTGGTTTTTCATGACAAGTGTTGCAAAACAGAAGCCAGTGGGAAACGTGCTTCTGAGCAAAGTAACTCTGTGAAGCAGAAAGTTAGAACCAGAGAACAAAAGGTTAGTTTTCTTGAAGAAAAGATAACAGCTTGAACCTCTCTCCCTCTTCTCTCCCCACATCAGAAAAGGGTGCACTAGTGAGGTTAGGTCAGCACACACATGTTTTAAATTAGTGGTTTATAAACAAGGAAGTGACAATTATTCGTTATGATTATTTGTCAAATAATCACATCTGTACCTAATTACCATGTATATGACAGTGTTTGCATTTCTCTTTAAGCTGAATTCAGTGAGGACAGCTTAGATGGTAAATTGTGAGCCCACATTTAAGGGGTACAAATATTTTAACACAGTACACATTGTGTTAAAAGTTATAAATAAAAGTGCCATATAGTTCTAATCAGTCTCACTCCTTATCTTTCACTTGCAAAGTTTATGAAACACAGAAATGAATCTTACATACTCTCTGTGATGTGGGTTTCTCTCATTCTTGAAGACTTCTTATCAGATAAATTTTAGTCTTATTGTTTTATTAACAAATAATGTTCTCTCTTTATTAACACATACAAAGCCTCACTATACTCTGGCTAGGCTAACATTTTCAATATCCATCTTATTTATTTATATTTCTTTTTTCTATCTTTGCATGTAGTTCAATGGTTTACTTTCCAAGGTCAGCTCTTTTTAGGTGTCACAAGCTCAGCTTTGGGATTCCAAACAAAAAAATCTTTCGATGCTGATTTGAATAAAGATGGAAACTTTTCTTTGACATTCTTCTCCTTCAGAAATTCTTATCTGAGATTGCATCCAAAAGTGTATTTGGGGAAAGGGAAATTGTAAGTATGTCTTTACATGAGTGTTTGTTTGCCCCAGAGGTGTTTGTGCTGTCATCTCTTAAAGTGCTTGAGTTTAGGAGGCACTCAGGGTCCAGGGAAACATAACACATGCTTGAATTATTCCAAGGCTTTGGATTGGATTCTTGGAGTATGTGTGATGTTGTCGTGCCTGCTCTGAAAGAATGCTTTCCCAGCTGTGTCAGGGTTTTAACACCCCGTTATGTCATTCTTCTATGTCTTACAGGGAGCAGGGTAAGATGTGTATCACCATCCTGTTTGTGGTGAAAGAGCATGTCTGTGACAAATTCAGACAGATTGGGAGATGTTGTGGGAATCCCTGGCTGCAGGAATGCCTCTGTGGTTTGTGCTTGTCTGACAGAGTTGTGTTTCTGTGTGTGGTCATGCTTTGGCAGCCGTGCTGCCTTACATGGTGGGAAGTCTGGGGCGTGCTTTTTCTGCCATCCACATACCTTTGCCTGCTCCTAGGATTTTTAAATTAACTCATTCAAGGGATAAAATTTGACCTCTTTGTCTCAGATCCCAGTGTCTAGTCTCTCTAGCCCAGGTCTGTGAGCTGCGGCCAAGTGGGCAGCAGCAGGTTACAGCAGCTGTGCACCCAGCAGGCTCCTGTGCCCAGGGCTTCTGCACAATTTCACTTTGGGACAGGCCATGAGACAGATGCCTCAAAGTTAAATGCTGGGTAAAGTAGCAATGGGAATAGCTGCAGGAGGAAATAAAAAGTTTAATTTTAAAATGCACAATCCATTTGTGTATTTGTGGATCTAGTGACCAGCCACAGAGAGGTATGATGATACTCAACTATAACAGCATTACCCACTTGCATCTCATGATGATTATTTCCCTGATCCTTTTTAGGTAATATGAGACACCAAGAATGATCCCACTTACTCCAGTGTTCAAGGGAATAAAATTAGCATTTATTCTTGCTCAACACAGGGTCAAGTTCTAGTTTAAGTCTTTATTTGGCTTCTCAATTACCACATTTCTGGTGGCACTATTACAGCCGCAAAATTAAAATTGGAAAATTCCAGCCTGGCAGTTGCACCTTGCTGCCTGGCAAAGCGAATTCAAGCCATCTAAGATGGAAATTAACCTAAAAATTAAAACCTGTTTTCTAAAAATTAGAAAACCTGTTTTCTAATTTCCTGAGGATATGCTTTCATGAATAGGCCATTGCTTTCAGGCTATCATTTCTCTTTGTGTTTATCTGTGCACATTTTGGAATGAAAGAGAGGAGCTTTGCATTAGACTCAGTTCTATCCAAGGGAGCTGGGAGCTTAAGCATATCTGTTGGACTGTTTTCCTGTGGCTGTTTAGATTTAAATTAAGTATTTTCCAGCCGGGCTTGGACACGGTTCCCAGTGCAAAGGACTTCATAGTCCAGTTTAAGGAACTCTATGTTATAGTCCTAAAAGATGTTATTGAATAATTTTAGGTACATGAGATCAGGTGATAGGAATCCTGAGACTTGTATGCATGGGTGTTTTGAGTTTATTAGGAAATTATATGATCTGAATACATTTACAGCCCAGCAGAAACAGAACCTCCATTTTCAGAAAAAACAAACTGATGTGTAAGATGAAAAAGTTTAACCCTAAGAGCAATAAGAAAGGGTAAAACTGGTATTGTAGTGTTAATCAGATCTTTTCACAAGATTTGCATGATTCTAAAATTAAGGCTGCTAATCTATCAGGGAGAAGGAAAAACCCATTGCCTACTCTTGTTTTTTTGAATACACACACAGAATATAGTCACTTAGGTAACAGCTAGTGTTAATCAGTCAGCAAATAACATCTGAAGACAGAACTACAGAGAGAAGGTAAAATAACATTATCATGGTGGAATTCAATATAAGCTCCTGCTTGTACTGTCTTGTTGACTATATTTAAATGTCACAATTTTTTGAAATGATAGAGGAATTTTATTAAGTAAATTAATTACAGCAAATAAGTGAAATTCTATTATTTCCTGACTTGTCATATATTAAACCATTAATCACAATATCTAAAATTGTTATAAAAATAGATTTAAAATATTGTGAATGAATTAAAACAAATTGCTTCATATAAGTAAATACATAATGTCATAAGAAACTTATTTCTCAAAGGTGAAATTAATATGAGTCAAGTAATCTAAAAGAAAATTTAAACAGAAAATTATCGGAAGTATCTGAAAATGTGAAGAAAACTTAACTGAATCCCTCAGAAACCAGTCTGGAAAAATACCATGCTGATCAAAAAATCCAAATCATAAGCATAACAATCTGGTCTAGAGAAGAAATTGGATAGTAATGGATGCAATGGATTTTATAGCAATGCATATAAATGACAAGATAGGAATTGGAGACAATGATTCCTAGTGAAACCTGAATATCTTTGTAATACATGAATTGAAATATTAAGCATATCTTTGAAATTAAATGAAAAAAAAAGGAAAATTATTAGTCTGGCAAAGTAAAGTAGAGCTCTGATGAATTTTCATTTGGTGCTAGAAGCAAGGAAAACTACAATTCTAATATTGGATTGAATAATGTAGAAAATTTGAAAATATTACTTCAGTTATTATCTATCTTTAGGATAAGAAAATAGAATTACATTACATAGTGTTACACATGTGCTTTCCAGTGAAATCTTAGCCAGATATCATAAGGTAATTACTAAATTCTAGGTATTTTTAAATTACTGGTCCAGATAAACTATGTCCAAGAGATTTAAAAACTATGGCTTGGGAGCTGTCTCATTTATTTTTAATGAACCAGGGAGTACTGAAAAAAATCCAAACTAAGCTAATGTCAAGCCAAAATTGAGATATGAAAAAATCTGAATAATTCATAGACCTGTCATCATAACTTTGATAAATGATGGTATGGTAATCAATTAATAAAAAATCAAGGGGAGTCAGTAAAATTAACAATAGCCAGCATGGTCTTGTAGCACTAGTCGTATTAACATTGCATAATCCCTTTGGTCCATAGACAGAATATTAATGACATGGTATATTGAATGTGCTATTAAATACTTGAATTATTACACCATTGGGGTTTCATTTCAGAAATCAGATTGTTACAAATTATGCCTTTTGAATGGATTAAACCCTGAGTGTATGTAAATGTAAATTGAAGTTTATTACTTGCATGGAGGAGGAAGATGTGTTAAAATGCATTTTTTTAAAGATTTCTTGGTCCTGGGATTAAAAAAAATTATCATAAATGAAAAAAAAAACATAAAATCACCATGGATTTTAGTTACACATAATTCCATGTTTAAGTGAGAGATAAAGCAGTTGACTGAAGTAATGTGGATCACCCTACAGATGAGAGACAACCTATGGGATGCAAAAAATTCATGGCAAAATGAGACATTTGCACTCGCCAGAAGTAAAAATGTAGGTCATAGTTACAATAATATTGATGATTTGTTCAAATAGCAAAGGCTGTAGTGACCCTAATAAGCACAGTCTGTAAATTTTTGAAGATTTTCCTTGACTGAAGATGTTAATACAATTTTTGTCTTTTATATAAAGTTAAATATTAAGAAGGAATAGGTACATAGTGTAAAAATTAGTATTTTTTGCCTTTGCAGTTCTCAAATAGATCCAGATTTAGTATATGTAATTTATGTAATTTAAGAAAAATATTGAGATATTAAATGAAGGTTCCAAAACACTCAGAGGGTAACTAGTTGTTTGAAAATTATACTTTGTAACAAAGGATTGATAAATAGTCTGTTTTTCAAGGAGAAGATTACAGGCTGATTGAGCACTGTTTTTATGTATTCTCTAAGAAGAGCTCCATTTCACAGGTGGATGGCTGAAGTGTAAGAGAGAAATTAAAAATTAAAAGGATGGAACTCATTAGTAGAAAAGTCACTTTAAAATTAAACATCAATACTTACTAATATGTAATATGAAACTGAGTATTTATAGGTATATATAAGAATAATATGCTAATGTAATATGAGACACACAAGTAATACAGCAGTAATATGAAAATAATATGACAAAAGTTGGGGAATAATGGGAAATTCTTAAAGTTTATAAAAAACCATTTATCTCTGGAAATTTTAAAATTGTTCTTTTTCTTCAGCAAGTTTCTGTTACAATATGCCTTCAGGAAGCCAGGTGGCTGAGGCTGTGTAGGAGGCCACTCTTCACAGGCATGGCAGCCTATGTTTTATCTAGGACTTGGTGAAGGCAAGGCCCTGGTCAAGCTAACCAAGTCAGAAAAGCACTTGTCTTCTCTCCTCTCATGACAGATCTAGACTGTCAGCCTGAATGCTACTGGTGCTCATTAATACAGCTATGGGGATCTTCAGTGGTAACGCACAACTCTAACTGCTAGGATTCCTGTTTAAATACATTCCTATTCTTTATGCATTGAACTTCAACCCTAACTTCTCTGAGGAGAAAAATTTCAATTCTTAACTGCATTAAAATTTTAATTACAAACTCTCCATAAATATAAGTCCTTAAAACTGAAGTTGTGTGTTATGCAACCTTGTTTTCTTCATTTTATGCAAACTTGTCCTGTGACTGTGGTCTATTTGCATGGCACACATTTTCTGATGTATCCCAGTTTTCCTCTGTGTGTCATATATTTGGTCTGATGACACAAAGGGCATAAGATTCAGTTTCTGAATGACCTCTTGAGTGTTTTAAAACTTTCACTTTGGTACAATGGTTGTCATTAAAAAATGGTATCTAATATATCACTCACTCACTATTCTTCCAGCAGAAAATATCTACGTCTTTATTGGCAGATGGCAAATTGTTAATTGCTCCCAATAGCACCTACTTCGTGTAATGCAATTTTAGGGCCAAAATTTGCCCTTAAATCAACTTTTCTTCGGTGGTTTGGAGACTATAGTTGGCTTCTAACACCAACAGACCCTTTTAAAGTTAAATGCCATGCCTGTTTTTTGTAGCTCTCTTTTAATCTTGGCAGATAAAAAGTTATGCTTTGTCTTGGTACGTATGTGCACCAGTCACTTCAGGAATCATAAGTAAACAAGACCCTAACTTCAACAATTCAGTTCTGTAAGATAGGTGGATTAAGACATTTTCAAGAGACAGATTCAGAATGACCTCTTTTGAAGGAGAGTTCAGTTGAAACCTCAAAAAACTCAGCAAAGAAAAAGACACCTAAGAAGATTTATAACTAGAGATAAAGTAGAAGCAGAAGTAATGAGAAGGTGGTGAGTAGCCTCATATCAGAAGAATAAAGAAACATAATCAAGTTTAAGATTGAAAAAAGATACAGCTGTTTACAGCTTTCTACTTAATCTCTGGAGCTCATTGCCACAAGGTGTGCAGAATGCCAGAAGTATAAATGATGCAAAAAGCTATTAAGTAAAATCATAAGTAGGTTCATGGAATGTTGTGAAAAGTGAATGAAAGATTTCAACCTCTGGCTCAGGGTTTCCCTAAATCACAGATTGCCAGCATCTGGAAGTATTTGCCATGGGAACTATCATGTTATCATCATTCAATTTTTATTCATTCCTTTTTTCTGAAACAACTGCTAGTGGCAGTGCCAGAGACAGGATCTTGGACTAGGAGAATCTTTAGTCCAACCAATCACAGACATTCTTGCAGGAGCTCAAATGCAGCTTTTTTTTCCCTAAGAAACAGGGCTTTTTCCAAAAAACAAGTTACCAGACTGTACTTCATTGCACCTGAGACATCCCATACTATACAGTAGAAGTTCATTTATTCTGATCTAAGACTTCTAAAAAAAGGTCAAGAATAGTTCAAAGTAAGAGCCTTATCTCTGACTTATTTTCCTTTTTATCAATTCTGATTAAATCATTAATGGTTCTTCTAAAGTAAAAGTATTTGTAATATTATATCACATAAAGTCTGTCTTCACGCTGGATTTGCGTTGTCACTGTTGATTTATGTCCTTTTAATAGATTAGTTTTAAATTTTCTGGAATGTTGATCAAGTCTTTAATGTAGCTTGAAATGTGTTCTTTCGATGTTTTTCAATCCAATTTAAATAATTTAATGATTTAATAATTTTATTCATCATGAATTCATAACATTTACTTTAGGAGTTGTCTTGAATAGATATACTTTGGTATTTTTGGTGGAAAAAATAGAACTCAATACTTTAGACATTTAAATGTAATTTTTTAAAGTCACAAGTCCCAAAATTAATTACTTTGTCTCAAAATAAAAATAAGTGCCCTGTAACAGCACTTGCTTTCATTTCTGTAGGTACAAGCTTGCAGTATATTCCCATTCACGAAAATGAAACACTTTGTTTCTCCATAATGCACCACATACTTTTCCAGCGAAACTTACTCATGTTGGTAACAATCTCTCTTCCATTCTCCACAGAGTAGCAAATGTGTCCACACATGCACACACTTAGAGGACAGTATGTACATTACTTCTGGCTATAAATAAAACTAACATAAGAGGTTCAACTAAGCACAAAAGAAAATAAATAAAATAAATGTGATATGGATGATCAAGAGGTTAATGCCCAGGATTTCCTGGAACAATAGAGGGCAATTTCCACATGAGTGAGGCAAACAAAATCAGCTATATGTTTGGGCTGGGGCTGAGATGCAGCTCATTTTCTCCACAGTAGCTCGCACAGTTCTGTGCTTTGCATTGGCAATGAGGAAGATGGTGGTGCTGAGCGGGGCTGACACAGCACCAAGGCCCCATTTCTAAGATTCCCACCTCACCAGCAGGCTGGGGGTGGGCAAAATCTATAGACTATTCCCAGCATCAGAAGCTAGGAAAAAGAAGAAGGAAATGGACTTGTCTTCCTGAGCAACCTCTGTGTATACTGAAGCTTCCCAGAATTGGGTTGCTGGTGGGAAGCAGAGGATAAAATCTTTTGTTTCCCTCTGCTTCTGTGTGTGTGACCTGTACTTTTGCTTTATTAAAATGGCATAATCTTGACCCAGAAGATTTTCCCATCTTACTTTCTCCCCACTCTGTCATGTTTAGAAGGGCTGTGATAGGGCACCTCAGTGGGCCCCTGACACCCAGCCAAGGTCAACACACCCCAAAGTCACTCTGATAAAAGATTTGACAGACTCCCACATTGCATCTCAAGCCACACTACCACTAGTGAAAAGGAACAGAAAAACTGTCCTGCCTCTGCTTAGAAGAGCACACTGGAGGATAAACTTTACCTAACATTCCAGCTAAAATTATTCTTTCAAACACAGACAATGGGAAATGTCCCTTTATTTCAGAAGATCTCATGCTCCTTTTCTATTTGGCTTAAATTATAACATTTAGAAAACACTTTTACTTTTTTTCTTTTTTGATTCTTCTTGGCCTAATCACAGGTGTCAAAGGGTAAATATTGGCTGTTTATGTCTGCACAGTACTCTGGGAAGGTGAGAATTATGCTTTTGCTGATCTGCTACCAAAATGAAGATCCTTTCCCTCCCCATGTTCCTTGTACTAGCAAAAACCATGGACAACTGTCCAAGCTGCAGTAACAGCAAACTTCTTATTGTACAAAAATTTTTCTCACAATTTAAATGGGTTGGGAGGAAAGAAGATTAAATGCCAGATTATTTTATGAAGAACAGTATACTTTATGCCTGACTTAGCCAAAACCAAGGATAAGAAAATAGCCCAAAAGAGAAAAATGAGACAAAGATGGCGCTATGTTTATGTGTGTCAGCTGTAGGAAAATGTTAAGAAAACTTTATCTGACTACCACTTCTGCTTTGCTTTTCTTATCCTTGAAGTCACCATGTGCATTAGTTTGTCTTTAAATTTTGCTATAAAATCATCAACACTCCGATCTCCAGAATGAAACAAGGCTGAAGCACAGGTACCAGAAAGAGGAAGGGAATCCAAACACCATCTTCACTGTCAAGATTAAGCATTTTCCTCTAGTTCAATGTTCATATGAGATCTCAGCCCTCGAAAACAACCAAATAAAAAAAATACAGAGACTTATTTGCTTGAAATTGTGTCTACTTGGATACAATGACACCATCTCCATCACCTCCAAGTTGCCTACATTTAAGACTGCTTAGGTCTTTAATTTTAAAACTTTTATCTTTTATTTCTTCCCCATCCTGATCCAGTTAGTTTGGGAGGGAGTGCCATATTAAAACATCTGGGATCCATCAAATGTGTTCTTTTTAACACGGGTTCAGTGCGATCAATCCCAGATGCTCAACAACTAAGGTTACATATAAACTGTTCCTAGGTTTTGGCCAAAATCATATTCATCTCCCCACACCTAAAAAGCAGAAATTCTTTAAATAGATGTGATTTAGATTTAAATAATTTATTAAAAAAAAACAACAAAAACAAAACCAAAAAAACCCAACCAAACCAAAACAAAACCAAAAAGAATGAAAGAAAGGAAGGAAGCAAAAATTGCAAATGGACCTCATTTAAAATGTATTTGAGTTAGATATCTTAGTTTACATGCCACTTTAGGCTGGATTTTCAGTGTTATCTGTTATTAGAGTTCAGTAAAACTTCTTGTCATAAGTTCCTTCTTTCAGTCACTTACAATTTGAGGCACCAGGATAGCCAATTTAAACTAAAATCTTTGAAAGAGGTCTGGACCAATTCAGTTCAACTCTTCCTGAGAAGTAACACTGGGGAGGAGTGACATAATAGTTTACCCATGAGAAAAATACTCTGGCAAACAGTTGTTAAAAGTTCTCTCAAAGCAAACATGGTGAAATAGGACCTTGAGGTTAGGTGGGGGAGACAGGAAATACAAGGTACCCTGCAAGTCCTTTGGCCATTGCTAAGAAGTTTTAGCTTGAGTTTCAAGCAGCATTTTTAAACTCCTTCTTATGGTATGCATGCTTGGCACTGCCCAAGAAGCATCAGTTCAAATGTTTGCTGGAGCTAATGAGCACAGAACTGTAGTGGGAATATTCCAGTTTCCAGGCAGTTTAGTAGATATTTGATTGAGTTTTGTTTCTTCCTGGAATAAAGTTTCCATTTGCATAAGTGTAGGACACATAATGTATATCTGGTGCAAATTCTACTTCCCTGCTTAAAACCAGATCTTGTACATTAAGGATATTCTGAGCTGAAGAAAGCACCAAAAGGAAAGAAAAATAGCTAACTTATCCAAAGTAGATTTCTTTTCTTCATGAATGCAACAGTTTTCAAAGCTATTATTGAATGAATTTCCAAGGTCAGAATTAAACAAAAGCATTGCCTTAATCTAAAGATAGTTCTGTTTTATAATAATATCAGAGTCTCATTTCTAGACTGTTAAACCTCTCACTGGCTCAAAAGCCTGTATCACAATTTTCACTGGGAAAAGGTATTGACATTCAGGGGTAAAACCAGATTCTTTCTATGGGATTTCAGAGTGCATTCTTTTTTGGGGTCTAATTTACAATAATGATTTATTTTCATTTAATACTTATGGGTCTTTTTAAAAATAATGTTGAGATGGATGAAAGGAAATTAGTAACAAAAACTCAGCAAATTCTCACAATTGGACTACCATGGTTGAAATAGCTTTTGATGGTGAAAGAAAATAATTGCCTTGTCTTCAAAAGGTTTATATTGTGGCAAAACATGCCAGAAAGAATCTCTTTTGTCATTGCTTCTTTATGCTGTAATATTGTCTAGGAGCTTGACCATACAGCAGAAACCCAATTTCTAAACCTTTGCAAAGCAGTTAAAGACGCTTCTCTGAAGGAGACCGAGGAAGTAAACTTTGTAATACTATCAAAAAAGATCTGGCTTTTCAAAACTTCTGTGCAAATTAAAGTGCACCATGTTTGTGATCTTATTCTTTATAAACACACAAATTTTTCCTCTAATGATTTTGTTGGGGGTAGGGAGAACAAAAGCAATATATTTGCTGCTAAACAAGCCTGACTTCTACCAGTTTGTAACAAAATTATGTCATATCTTCTCTTTAGACATGCCTCACCTACCTGGTCTCACCTATCTAGCACTGAACCAAAACAGAATGTGTCATTTACATTGGAAATTAAAATTTTAAGATGCAGAACGCTCCTGGAATGGGAAAAGGTGAACTGTTTTCTCAGACTTTTAGATTCCTAGCGTAGCCAAGAAGTGTAAACCCACTTCTTTTATAAGAGGATTGCAAAACCTTTTTTCAAGGCTCTCCCTCCTAAAACTGAGCATGGAAGCTGTGGGGAAAGAGGCTGCTGAGATCAGGCAAGGCAGAGTTTCACATGACAGTCGTAATAAAAAATTTACTAGGTTTTAATAAATCAAGAGGTTTTCTGGTCATCCAGAAACACAAAATAAAGGTCAATTTGTAACTTATTCCTTCCACAATCAAATACTAGTATATATTTGAATATAAAATACAAGGACTTGGTTGTCCTTGTATTTTATATCCAATATCCAATATTATATTATAATATAATATATATTATTATAATATATAATATTCTACAATAAAATATTAAGAATCAAGAAGAAGTGATCTCAGGTAAAAGGCGAGATTGGGAAATGAAAATATTGAAAAAGGATAAATATTCAAAAACTTGGGGAGGGGGAAACAGGCTGGATAAAAGGGGGGAAATTTTTAAAGGAAAAATCAATTTTTCAATTAAGTTGGTTTTTGTCTGTGACAGGTCAAATGCTTTTGTAAATGTTTTAGGTTATTTTAAGGTTTTGGAAAAATGAGTAAGAAAACGAATTAATAAAAAGAGCAATTAATTTGAGTCTCAACATCTCTATAGTAAATTTATCACATCACATCTTTAATCTTTCACTCTGAATACTGGGAAATACTGTATAAAATGATATCTATGTAGAAGAGAAAGGGAAATATAGTAGGAAAAAAGAAGAAATGGAGATTATTTTTAACTTCAAGTCCAAACTTCCTTCCTTTTAGCCACTTTGATTAGCTGGACTTGAGTAAGAAAGTAAAGAAAAAACCAAATTAATTTAAAGCCTATTAAATTCATGAAGAGCTGCATCTATGTCATCAAAGTTTTCCATTAGGCTCAGTATCCCTAAACTGCAGCTGCACTTCATTAGTTTAAGAAGGATAAGAATGAAATCTATGATAAATGAATAGGCCATCTTCCACATTTAGAAAAAGAAAATTCTTTTCCTCTCTGATTAGTCCTATAAATATTAAAAAAATATTATGGGAATTTTTGCAATTAAATAACTTAGAAAAATTTAAAAATAACTTTTTTCATCTAGAGTATAACTCTTAAATGGATAAGTGACTTTGTTATATACAACAAGACTGCAGCGTGAGTTACATACAGCATGCAGGTCTTCCCCTACCAGTGACCTCTGGAGCCTTTCCCTGAAGGAGCTAATACTTGGAGAGAGAATAATTGGTAACTGGTCTTCTTAAGTCTGACAATTCCTAGGTTACCTATACACTCCAATGCAAACATCTCTTGAACTCTGCATCCTAGAATGTATCAGACCATAAAGATTCAGTAATCAGATAAAGCTGGCAGTCCCATTTCTTCAGGCTTCATACATCAAAGACAGAGACAACGTTTTGAGTTGTTTTAATGTCTGCTGAATAGAACATTTTGAATCTCCAGTTGAAAATAAATGTTTTGTGTCACAAGTCTGTATCTAATCTGTCCTAAGCCTTTTGGCGAACACTAAAGCCACTTTTTTACAAAAAAGAGGATGAATGTGAAATAGATAACATATTCCAGCATGAAAAACAATTACCAAGAGGCTGATTTTTCTTCTGTTTGCACTCGTGAAAAACTCATGTTTTATCTCAGTGAGGTCTTTTTAGTCTAAACACAGCCATACACAGGCAGAATAAACTGCATCTCCTTCCTGCTGTAAACTCAGTTCCCGGAGTCCAGCTTGCTTTTATCTACCTGTGAGCATAAAGCCCACAGACAACAGACACGGGTAACATTTGATGTCAATCTGTCTGTCTCTGAGCTGAAATTTGTTCCTTTCCCAATATGATTTTTTTAAATATAGAGAAAAAAGTACCACATAATTTAGACTCAACTTTTTTCAGATGGAATGAATCAAACCTTGAAGACGCCTAAGATGGAAGAATCACAAATCAAGCCTATAGATGGAAAAGCTAGAATGCTTCCAGGGTCATTCTTGTCATATTTTGTCAGTTGTTCAGGAGTTTCCAAAGTCACAGTAAAAACCATGTCTGCACATAGAATGCAGAGAAGTGGGGGAATGTTGGATTGAGGATTGAGGAGAGCAATGCCTTTCAGCATGAGCACCAAATGATCGACTTTGAACTTGCATCTTACCTCAGTATGGGCCATGGTCCTCATCACTGTCTGTCAGTACCTGAAGGGAAGGTGTCAAGATGGTGGATCCAGGCTCCTCTTGTGGTGCCAAGTGATAGGAGAAGAGGCAATGGGCAGGAATTGATGCACAGGAATTTACACCCGAACATAAGGAAGAACTTCTTTAGAGTGCAGTGACTGTGCACTCGAACAGGTTGTCCAGAGAGCTGTGGAGTCTCCCTTACTGGAGACATTCAAGAACCTTCTGGACAAAATCATGTGTAATGTGCTCTGGGATGACCCTAACTGAGCAGCAAGGCTGGACCACAGGACCCACTGTGTTACCTTCCAACCATACCTTCTGTGACTCTGTGATCAAGGGTGGTATGGTGGTCGAGATAATTTCCAGGTGATTCCTCTTGTTTGGTTCATTCTATACTTCTATCACTGTTCAGGCTTACAAATCATGAGGATTACAGGACGGGACTATACTTTCTGTTTTTCATAACATAATATACCTCAGCCTACTATAACAAGTATATAGAAAGTAATTTCAACAGTGCTTTCAAAATGATAGAAAAATGACAGTCTTTTTTTTTTTTGTTGAAGCCACCAGTGAAACATATCCAAAAAGCTGTCTGAGGCTTGATCACATGAGGCTGTGAGGCTGATCACATGATCATCAGAACTCAGCATGCTGTAAAAAAAAAAAAAATTGTTAAAGTCAAAAGTCAAACCAGCTGGAAATAAACTCAAGGAAAGTATGTCACTAAAGTGACAAAAATTTCAAATAAATGTAAAAAAGCGTATTTAAAATAATATATTTTACTCAAACATGAAAATGTTTGACTGTGAAAAACAGGTATCTTTTTCTTTTTGCAAAATGTAAAAGCCTTTTCTTCTGCAAAGGAAAAGGCATCAATCAGGCAAGACCTTAATTGCAGTTGAACTCTAGTGGGAAGATCCTTATAAAACATATCTGGAATGATGCAGACAGGATTTCTGAAAAAGGAGTTCACTGATAAACAGTCACCATGTTTGCTACATTAAGTAATACTCATAAAATAAGTTAATCTTTTAAAGCTTGGAAAGTCAGAATGATAGTGTGATTCAATGCAATAACATGAGGAGCAAGCAGGAAACAGACCCCATCTCTCATGAGCTACAGTGGCTGACACAGAAAAGAAAAATATATTTCCTCTTTCAACTATCTGCAATTAACAAGCAAGTGATAGGATTGTTGTCATACTGCTTTTGGCCATTTAGGAATCTCATGCAAGTCACAGACTGATGGGATAGACACATTTTACCAAATTGGTGGAGAAAAGTGATATTTCTTAGTCAAGTGTCTAAAGCTGTCTGGGATGAGTCTGGGAAAAGGAAGCTGAATTTAAACACAGTTAAATGGAATTAACTTAAGGATCCCAAACCTGTTATTACCACAAAAGCTGCAGATAAAACTGGAATTATTCTGTCCTATTTGCAGTTCATTCATACCATTTGAATTCTGGTGTCTTACATCCCATGCAAGTCTTTGCTTATACTTGTAGCAGGGATACATAGGTTATAGCAGCTTTCCCAATGCACAGATACTTAAAATATCTAGATTCTGTTGTATTCCTAAAAGATGTATGCATGTTTTCACTATATTTAGTGAGTCCCTTAAAAATTACTCATGAACACCCAAAGCTTAATAATCGGGGTGTAAAGAATCCTGATATTACAGTCATACTGAGAAAAGAGTAATTGTGTGAAATTATTCAAAATTTAAGACAGATATATTTGCTGAAAGTATTTATGGTGATTGGAGTGCATAATTCCCTTGGTTACATGGAACTACTGTCTAAAAATGAAAACCAAGCTGCTTTTTCTATTGCATTTCTTTCTAAAATCGACAGTAATAGATCATTTTAGAAAAGCTAAAGTTATCATAGATGAGACAAATATACCTCATTTTTACTATAGATTTAATGTATCGATATTTTACTTCTCTTTGCTTTCCTGTGATTACATTTTGACATATTTAGTGTTTCTCCAAATGGTTGAGACCACTCAATCATCAAGTGACTGAGATCAGGGTTAATAGTTTTATACAGAGAAATGGACTTATCTCTGTTACAGTCCTGAAGACTAACATTGCTAAGGAAACAAAATTGATTGCTTAGTATTTCCTCTCACAGCCTTTCCAGTTCACAGCAATAACATGCTGATCATGTTTCTATTTACATGACTGACACACTGCAGGGGTCTCATGTGACTCAGTCCATGTTGGAGACAACTGTGCTTTCTTCTGTCTATAATTCTAGCATTTAGTGAGGAAAAATTGGCCCTGGTGCATTGCTTTATGCAGTTCAGAATTATCTTCTGCAACATGGGAAGGGATGGTACCTGAGGAATGAAATAGCAACCAGCAACCAGTGCATTCCCTTTGGCTCTTGCATGCAGGCATCTTGGCAGAGGCTCTTCAGATACACAGGGTGAATTTTTAACTTAACAGGAGCTGCAGTGTGGTCTGCAGGGTTGTCTTAAACTGCATCAGACCTAGGCAGTAAAACAAAATAGGGCTTCTGAACCTCATGCTCTAGCTAAGTCAGTGGAAGAGTTTGTGAAGACAGATAAATCATGATTGCTTTAGGTGTGCTATGATTTCTGGAAAGGGAGGCTGAACAAGTTTCCTTTTGATGAATGCAGTATACACTATGTTCTAAGGTGGCCAGCAGTGATCCTAGTGAAAGGACAAAGTAAATTATGATGCAGTCCAGTGAACTGACTTCATGCCACAGCTTTATACTGTCACTCACCAGGACACTGGCTTTGGGCAAGGCTTCATTCCTCATGCTGTAGGCTGAGCTGAGATCACATGGCTTTAGTTCTTGGACTGCTTCAGCGCTGATTTTAGTTATGTTGTTGTTCTGCCAGCAGGAGTAAATAATGAGACAAAAAGATGTCAAGTAGCTGAAGGACAAGTTCAGCTGCTCTATAAGAAATCGGGGATCAGAGAAGATATTGTGTAAATAATTTTGTTTATACACAGACTCATTCAACTGGCCCCTGCAATGAGAACTCTTTCCTTATAATGAATCCACTACCTTATAAAATCCACCACATTTGGTCATGAGAAACCTATTTTTGTGCCAGTGTTGCTAAGTAGTCTAGAGAACTCAATGTACTTAATGATACTGCTTTTTGTCAAGGTCACAATTTCTATGATCGTTTGGGCTTTTATGGTGACAATGTATTCTCACTTCTAGTGCTGGAAATTGTACCTCTCCTTCATTGTCTCATTGTCTTTGTGTCCTGTACTACAGAATGGTATTCCTATAGTGAGTGAAATATAAAAAATTAATCAGTAGTCCTGGAAGATAATGCAAGAAATCACAGAATCATTTGGATTGGAAAAGACCTCTAAGTTCCCAAAGTCCACCCATTAACCTAACACTGCCAAGTACACCACTAAATATCACCCTCAAGTGCCACATCTGCATGTCTGTTAAATACCTCTAGGGATGTTGACTCAACCACTTCCCTGATCAGCCTGTTCCAAAGCAATGATGGTATGGAATTCAGGTTGGAAGGAAAGAACAGTCTTTGATATTTATTTTCAAAGCAGATGATATTCTTACACTGACTGATAAAAGATCTTGGCTTGACTGTTAGATGAGATCCTCTTATGCTGTCTTCTTTAATATTCTTGATGAAATTAATTTCTAGGTCTGACACTCTAATGATTTATATCTCTGTAAACTATGTTAGAATTAATTGTAACATCATTTACCCAGTAAGAAGTTCTATGGGTTTCTACAAGTTCCTCTTATGAGGTGGTCTAAGGGAGGGGATCTGGGTGGAGGAAAGGCACATATGTGAAAGAGCAAAGGGCATCCCCTGTGGGATCAGCTCCAGCTGGCAGAGAGCAGGAGGAGACTGGGGGATTGGGAACGCTAAGCAGACCCAAATCACAAGCTTGAGACTTTTGGTAGCTTCTGTCCCTCTGACTATCCCAACAATTTTCCACTAACTGCTTTTCAAGATCACTTGCTTAAGGATCTCCTCATCTCCCTTACCCTGTCTTTTTGCAATCAACTCCGACAGGCATCTCAGATTCTGCGCTACTCTATGCCTAGCAGGAGTTGAGTGACTTCCAAACCAGAAGAGACTGGTTCCTGTACCTCAATTTCAATGATAAACCAATGGGATTTGGTGTCAAATTAAGTGCCCTAATCACTCTGCAAAATCACTGTTAATTAATTCACTTCAAACCACCTGAAATACATATGTTTATTTCAAGAATTGCACATCAGGACTTTGTTATCAACCCATTTATTATCTTATTTTATAGATCCTGGCCAAAAAATAACAGCTTTGAGAGTCAAGAACTTGTCAAGAAGCAGCTTTATTGACCGTGCCTTCAAAAGTAGTGAGAGCATTAAACATAATATTTTACTGGGAAAGGCTGGAAATGCAAAGTATTTTTGGCCTGATACAGTAAATAATTTTCTTTTTTTTTGGTATGGCAAATAAAGGCATCTCTATAAAAATAGATCATTCCTCAGGCTAGTATATGCTGCTTTTCTAAAAAACATGCCCCTCCTCAAGATACATTTGAGTGTATATGAAAGGCAAACACAGATGAATCAGATTAACAGTATTGGAGCATGTCAGCCTGAGATCTGTAAGGATCAGTGCTTGCCAATAGCCAGCCACAGTCAGAGTGAGAACATCAGGCTCACATTACTCATCCTCCCCTGAGCAGATACAAATCTCACATGTGTCAAGTGTGTGTTCACTGCTGGTTAATCATAAGGACAGCGGTGCCTTCGTCAGCCTCATGACTGACACCAGTGCAGCACCAGCCAGGAAAAAATATTTCTCTGCTCAGAATGGCATTTCATGCACTTAATTTTGAAATAATTTCTGGGGCTATCCTCCATGTTAAATATTTCCACAGCTTCCTGAAGGCCTTCTTTTTTATCCATCAGCTGAGACTGATTTCAGTCAAGTTTTTCTTTCAAGGTTATGCCAATTTTTATTGATTAAGCAGTTGCATAGGAATACATGTTTTCAAATCTCTCACCTATTTGTCTGTAATAATTTTTCTGGTATTTGGTATATTTGAACAACAAAACAAGCATCAGAACATAAATTCACGTAATACCACATGTGATTAACTATCCACATGCTGTGACAAGTATATACATATCAATTATATATATATATATGTATGTATATATACAGATAGCAGGAAGAAGAAAATTCAGGATAACCTGGATAAACCACCAGTGAAATGTTTAGTGCTTCTGCTGATACATTTTAGCTATGAACAGGCAAGGAGACAGGCTCTTGAATATGTAGTTATTCATAAATCTATGAAAATCTGCCAATCATACATTCAACAGATGTAGATTTTTACTTTTTAAAAAGTTTTGTCTTTTACAGCTAAAACCAAAGATCAGAACCAACTTTTTGTAGGCCCCCTTTAGATAGTGTAAGGCTGCTAGAAAGTCTCCCTGGCATTTTAGTCTTTGTATACTAAAATATGTTTAAAAACCCACACAAATTTGGTTTTCATATTTCAGTAATCATTTTATTATCCACGGCTATCCAAGACATACAAACCACAAGCCTAATATGAAAACATTTTGTTTAAGCTTGGAAAGCTCTTATAATTAAAAAAGCTAAATTAGAAAAGAACACAAGAAAGTTAAAGATTTAGTATTCTGCAACTATTTTGGGTTTGTAATGTGTGAAACAGACTTGATATATATAGGATGCAAATTAAAGCTATGGATAATAATAGTTGCTAATCTCAATTGTAAGTGAAATGAAAGTGCAAGGGTATTTTATTTTTTTCCATGGAAACAATTATCCCTTATTTATGTCTTTCTATTCCAAATGACTCCTTCTAAGACTAACCAGGGATATTGATCTCTCCTAGTAGTTCAGATAGTGAAGGGTTTCCTTTCGTAATATCTGTTTTCAAAGCTCATCTAAACCTAGAATCAAAACTGATGTCAGAGAGCCTAAATCCTAAATCTAGATAATCTAGATTTTCTGAGATTTTCTGTCCAGCTAATGAAACCACTGACAGAGTGTCAGTCACATGACAAGATTGCCAGCTTTGCTGTCCTTGAGGGGGAGTGTTTAATGAAGGAAACATACACTCTGAATATAAATCTCTCATGCTTTATAACACAGCTCTGGAAACAAAGTTACTGAATATGCCCTGGTATGACACGGAAGAAATATGGACACCAACACCCCAATTGCTCAATTTTTCTGTAAGTCCTCCAGAACAAGTTCCCATGCTTATTAGTATCCAGAGACATTAGAGGAACCAGTATTTGCTGTTGGGTCTTGATTTCTCTGCTCCCTCTCTGCTGTATAGAAAGGAATTTCACTTTCACCTTGTGGGACACACTTGAGTGATCTTGCAGGAAGGATTAAAGACATGTCTCCAGAAGCTCTGGAGAGATTCAGTCTGGTTTCCTTCCAGGGAAGCAGAGCAGGGCAGTACTTCAGTTTTCATGAACTAATGGCATTTTCATCGGCAGAGAAAGCTTGACTACTCCTGTGCAGAGAGTAACACTCTGAACCATCATGAGTAAGAGTCCAGTGGAGAAATAGTTTGGTGACAGCTTCAAAGTCCCAACTTGTCAGCTTTTAAACTTAAAAAATCGCAGCCTGGTGATTTATAGTGAGCATAATGAGAACATAAAAATGTTTTCAAAAACGTTCTTCTTTTGAAGCAAACAAATCTGAGACCTTTGGTCAGCAAAGCTCTTCCTTTACTGACCCAAGTGTAACATTACAGTCTTTATGAAACAAGAATACAAACTCAGTAACAAAACAGTCCTCAGTGTGATCTCTGTCATTACAGATGAAAGACCAGAATCTCAGATTGTACTCTATTCTATTTGTAGACTTTAAGCCTAAAACAACAAACAATTAAAAAGTCATTTTAAATGCAAATAAATCTGAGAAAAAAAGAAAAGCTGTAGTTACTTTCTGGATGTACTTGACAAAAGCCATTTCATGTACCATGTGTTGCAAGATAAGATGTTATTAAATATTTATAGGGAAGAAGCACCCATATTTTTATGAAAAGGACAGTATTTCTGTAATAATTACTAGAATGAAATATAATTTCTGGTTACTAAAAAAATCTCTACCCTTTCTGTGCATTAATATTAAGGTGAATGACATATTCAATAACAGTGCAAATGGCAATCGAAAAGTGGTATGCAAAACGTCTCCCACAGGAGTATCAGTTTACTTTTTGGATCATACCCAAAGCTCTCAAAATTCTTTGAAATTCTTCCTATTGGTTTCAATAGGGTCAGGCCCCTATAACATTATATCACTCTACATGTTGTTGAACCTAATATTGCTCAATTGTTGAACCTGGGGGTCAACAGTCTGGTAGTTCAGTATTTGCCTTGAAGAGATATTTCCATAATATTTATACCTTTTTGTACCATAAGTTTTAATTAAAAGCACCACTTTTTTGCCTCACTTTCCTTCTTTTGCTACAGTTGCAGAAAACTGATGTAGCAGTTTCTAATTATGAAAGGCTCTGCCTGGCAGAGTACCATGCCTTCATTCCTGCATAATGTGTCACAGGTACAACCTGTGCCCAAATTAGTAGCAGTAATAATATAACAAAGAAAAAAAAACAAACATGTTCAGATAACTTAAGGCACAATCAAACCCATGAATCAATTAAAACTCATCAATCAAAAGCAAGATTTGATATTCAACTTTCAAAAGCTCCCGACATATATTCACTTAATGTTTCAAACATAATGTAGTATTAAGTTTAATTTAGATGTTTCCTCATCTTGAAACTTATTACAAGGCACATTGTCATTCTTGTGTTCTGTTTTTCAAGTATATTCATCTGGATATGCGTGCAAAGAAATTCATTTCATCAAAAAGATGTAACCTTTTTTTCTTGAGGAGAGATATGCTTGGGAGAACAATGAACAATTAGTTATTCACATAAGAAGCAACATTCTATTTATGTTAGTAAATTCATGTGCAAATGTAAGTGCAAATATGGTCAATTAAATTCCGCCAGCTCCCAGATTATATTTCAGGGTGGAGCTGGGTCTGACAGTGAGAAGATACGTCAAAGTTCTGTCAACAGCTGCTTGTGATATCCTGGTCTTCTGGAGGAAAACCAGGGAGTTTTTATCTCCATGCCAAAATATTTGATCATATAAATCCAGATTGGTGCATACACTGCAAACTAGGGGAAAGCTTGGACTGCGCAGAGCTATGATTGTTGCTTTACCCTTGAGGCAGTGTGTCTAATAGGGGAATAAAGTGTGGCTTCAATCTTTCTCAGATTTTCAGAACTATTATCATATTATAACTAGCAAAAATGAGATTTTTCTTTCTCCTTAGAGTTAAAAATTAACCTTCTATGAAACCATAATAAATGCACATACTCACAAAGAGAAATATGTTTAACATAGAGAGCACTTCAGCAACTTTTTAAGACTTGCCACTCTATTTTTCTTGTAAGATACCCATGTGAAGAAGACCCTTGTGTTCTATGAGTAGAAAATTTCATTAACCTATTCAGACTAAAAAAAATAAAGGAGACAAATCTCAGGCTTGATCACAGCTACTGAATGACTCGGCAGTCAGTCATTCAGTAGCTATCAAAAATGAAGCCTTTTGTACGGAGCAGCCCATAATAATAGCCAGATCTCCATTTAGCAAGCCTTTTTAAGAATTAGGTTAATCTCATAAAAGTGACAAGATCGGTAAAATTCAGAAATATTTTTGACATATGACTGGAGGTAGCATTATGATCCTCATGCAGCAAACCTTTCAGAATCCTGTTCAACTTCAAGTACGTGGAAAAGCTGTCTTCTTTATTGCTGCTTGTGTGAATTCTGGTCACATACCTAAAAATTCTGTGAAGGTTTCATGCCTGAAAACCAAGGTTATCTGTCTGAATCTCCAAGTATGTACAGCAGTGATTCAGGAACAACAACACAAGCCCACACCAAAAGCAATATAATAAAATGTTTCTACTGTTTCTAATAAAAACCCTCAGAGTCCAAACTTAATTATATGTTTAAATATTGGTTTATCAAACTAAAAAGTCTTACTCTAAGGACATGGAAATAAATAAAGTAACACAAAAAACAATACAAGAAGAATAACGAATATTTAATAATATACCTGAGTTTCCTAAATTCATTTTGAAGGGAAAGAGCTGGGAAAGGTTTTATTTCTGCATCCTTACTGAAGAATTGTATATGACAATAGCTTGAAAACTTCAACAATGTGATAACAATTCTTAATTTTACAAGTAGTGTAACTGGAGGTAAATATTTAAATCATATCTATCAGTAGAATAGATATGTTTTAACCTTCTGATTTTAATATTTTTATTTTTCCATTCTACCCTCTTAGAATACAGTTCTACCACTAAGCACTACCAAGAAAACTCACAAATTATATGAATAAGGAGTGGAATACAAATAAAGAATGCTAAAGAACAACATTCAGACTCAAACATTTCTTTACAATGCAAACCCTCTGCCCCAAGGGCCACACACAAATGAGCAATCATGTCACAGGTAGACCTGCTGTGATACAAACCCAGACCGTGATCTTTTCCAAACATGCATAAAAGGTATTCACACAGTGTATTTCAATATGAAATACCATAACTTTTGCCTCCTAGTAATAACCCCCTAAGATGCTGAAACCACTGTACCTATTTTTTCTCTTTCTCATCTAATGAACAGTCGTCACCAAAAGAGATTGTGACTAAAAAAAATATCAGTAGACCATGTAAACATCTAATCAGAGCTAATAGGATAAGTTTTTTACATATAATTGTTCCTTGCAACAGGTAATGAATTATATTAATACTAAAAATGGCATCGTGTTTAAAAAATTATTAGATTTTACCGAAACAGAGAGTGTGTGATTTGGAAAATCAAATTTATTAGTATCTGAAAGTCATAACGCTATGTTATGAACATTTTTTTCCTTGTACAGTGGTAAGTGAAATGTAAAAGAGCAGTTTCTAGTCTATACTATCAATGTGCTTGCATTTAAGTCACTGTTTTTTCTTTTACAGAGAAAAGAGTTCAGGAATAGTGAGCTGCCCAATCCTTTAAGCTACAATTCCACAGTGAGTAGTAAATTCTGTATAAATGTGCAAATTTTAGGGGGCATGGGGGAGGATTTTTTTCCAAGATGGAAAAATAAGTAAGGCACTTTTATTTCAATTAAGCAATAAGTAACACAGTTGTGATGACAAAATTTATGTTTGAAATATCTGTAAAATAATCTTAGTTATTAAAATGTAATAGCCATCATATAGGATCCAATATCTGTATAAAATTATAGTAGTGCGTTATTGCAGTCTGGTGTCCACCTGTCCCGAGGAGTTATGTAGCAGCAACCTTGCTGGGAGTTCTCTAAAATGTAATAAAACATTATTAGCACAGGGAATTCTGGACAGATGTCAAACCGGTCACAGCCTCTGCAGCTAAAGTGTTTCCTGCAGTAGAGAGCATGAGTGCCGGGGCTAAGGTGAGACATGTAAACCCAAGATTTAAATCATGCAAAACCATGTGCCTGTGCTGCTGATGTGCTGGGAAGCAGTTACATTTCCCCATGTGCCAAACTTGCTTCCAACACCTGAGCATCCAAATATGCACCAAGGGCCCTGTTGGACTCCCCCAGGAGTCCCAGTGAGCTGAGACTTTGTACGCACAGCAGGGATGTTCACACACAGTTTTGAATGTGTTGCCTTCTAGGATTTTGAAACCATCTTCAAAATGGGAGGCTACATTGTCTGTCATGATTGACAACGGACACCTCAGAGTCCTGCTACATGAAACTGGTCTCTTAAGATAACACAATGACTTTAAGTTAGGTAAAGGAATGGAAAAGGCTCTGTAAGGTTTTGCTTTCTCTTGGGCATAAGCCTTTCTATTCCACTCAGTTTAGCTGAGTATCTTGCTCTCAGGGAACTGATTGGTTAATGAAATTGCTGGTAGGATCAATAAAGTGATTTCTCCTTCCTCTCTCTATAATGGTGAAATTGATAGATCTGGTACCAGAGCCATCTCACTTGCCTTCTGGGGAATTGAAGGGAGCCCAGAGAGAATAAATCTGAATTTAGACTAATCATTACTTCTGAGGTGCACAAATTCTTTATAAAGCTAGCTGATTTTTTCATTCCTATTGTAATGTGGTAGTTTTTCACTAAATCTACTGACACAGACACTCTATTGCTTTATACAGCTTAAAAGACATGCTAAGTCAAGATTTTTCCTGTCTTCTGTATATCTGCTGCATATTCAGTATGATGCTTGGAACAGCACAATCTGACAAAGCCTGGGAATACATATTTTTACTTCAGTTAGCACTTGAATCATCCTTTTGGGCATCAGAATTCCACATTTTTTTTCCAGTTGAGATCCTGGCTCTTCCTAAATCTTCCCTGGCAATTCTGCAAGCAAGTACAACATTAGCATGATGAATTTTCTCATGAATAAAATTTAGCCCCATGTTTATATATGTGTCCTTTCTTGGTTCTTCCTCTCACCCAGCAAAAGCTTCAGAGACTCTTCTGTTGAATAATCTGTCAAGAAAAAGGGACTTAATTTTAACAGTTCATGGTGGGTGGATACTGCGCTGTAATATAACAAATATATTTTGAAAATTCCCAAGAAAATACTAGTTCAGAGTGACAGATATGAAAAAAATTTTTTAATTTTTTTGGATCCCTGAAATTTAATTTTGACAATTCCCAGATCTTTACATATAGTACTTCAAGAATGGTGTTCATCTCATATGGGGACCAGGACAGGTTTATGTGAGGTACTTCATAATCTGCTAGGATGTGACAGTCCCAACACTGATGAAGTTTTAAAAAATAAATAAAAATAAAAATACAAGACAGAAAATAATTAGAAAAGGAAAAAAATGAAGCGATCACATGAGTTTTCAGAGCAAGATAGAAACTCAGTGGTGGTGTCAGAACAAGAACCAAAATATCATTTGCTTGTCCCAACAAATGCTTGTCCAAGCTGTAATCCAACTGACTCACTGCCAAGCACGTGTTATATTTAGCCTGTCCAACTGAAATGCCCATAGTACAAGCCTAAATAGTCCTGCTTTTCTTTAAATTCTCCAAGAAATAAAGACCTAAAAGGAATTGGGCTTTCAAAGTACCTTGTAGTAACAGAAGTAAGCAGAAATATTGTTGGTACCCTGATACTTCCTGGTTGGTAACACATGGGATTTATTTCACTTTTCTTAAACACTTCAGCTCTCTCTGAGTATACTGAGATAGAGTTATTCCGTGCTGATTAAAATAAGCAAATGACCCAAGGCATTTTTGTAAAGATAGAAAAAAGTGTAACTGAATTGGGAAGGTCATGGAAACAAGACACGAAAGCTATAAATCTATTTAAAAGTAATATTTATTGAAATCTTTATAACTAAGGCCAGAGTTGAAGAAACCTGCACAAATATTATAATTTTGTGCTGCAGCAGGCATCCATAGGTGCTCTTCTGAGAAACCAGAAAGAGTGTGTCAGTCTCAGATTTACATTGTTGAGTCCATAAATTACACTATTGAAACAAACTTTTATTATTGTACCCTTTTCCATTCTACTTCTGTTGCTGGGTACACTGACTGTTTTTCTAGTGAAACTTAGTCACATAGTACAAATATTAGTAAGCAGAATGTGAAATAAAATGAAAATATGATTTGGTTATGCTTGGCTCCAGTAGACTAAAGAATATAAAACATTATCAACAGAGATTTTCCTTTTATGGTGGAATGTGATACAGTGGTAAAAGAAGGCAGGGCAGGAAGTGTTTGAAGTTATACTAAATTTGCTACAGCAGTTTAATTAAGGATTTGGATGTAAAATGTTGTCTATTAACTCCATGCTTATTTTTAGCAAGTCCTGTAGCCTTTAAATTAATGTGATACACAGAGGTTTTACAAGCATGAGATATTTACCAAAGCATGTTTACTATTGAAACACAGTAGATTTACTGCCAAATAATGCTCCTTAACTGTTTTAAATGTCAATAAGTAACAGATATGTTTTACTGAAGTTTATCACTTCTGTTTGGGGTGCTGAAAATTTCATAAGGTGACTAGAGATGTTCAAGAACCCTCCTCTCATAGGAACAAGAGTCCAGATGCTTGTTCTTTCATTCAGCTTAGGTTCAGTTTTATGCAGTTTTATGCTCACATCAAGAGTGGTTTTGAGTGCCCTGCTTTGGAAATTAGGGCTTTCTTAGGTTAGGCAGTAGTGTCACTCTCACCTGGCCTAACTGGTCCTGTGCTGAAGATCTTCCTGGAGACAGGTAGGTCTCAAAGCTCAGTTTGCTCTCTCCGCAGTCATCACAGCTCACAGTTACATCAAACCACAAAAGACAACTTCCAGGAAAGGTGCTAATAGAGTATCAGAATTGTGTTGAATGTCTTC
Source organism: Cardinalis cardinalis (assembly GCA_014549065.1). Classification (NCBI taxonomy): domain Eukaryota; kingdom Metazoa; phylum Chordata; class Aves; order Passeriformes; family Cardinalidae; genus Cardinalis; species Cardinalis cardinalis. Next base: position 480,229 of record JACDOX010000012.1, on the reverse strand, counting down.
TGTTCTGCTGTCCATGCTAAGGTGTCAGTAATCTGCAGCAGAAGATGAAGGCACACAGCATTAGCCTGCCACATTTACAGTCATGGCTGAATTCATCTACTTCAGCCCTCGTTAATCATGTGTGACATGCAAACATTTCACTTTCAATAGTGCAGTTTTATTGAGATGTTACTAGGCAAAAATTAATAATATTGAATTTTGCCTCTTCTGACAATTATGATCATCTTGCTCGGACACAGAGCTGCAGGCTTAGGAAGTTCTGAGTCATAAAATATTGGAGGCTGGAAGAATATTTTTGAATTACTAAATCATTGACTGAATACATCCTATGTGTTTTCTCTGTTCTGAAATTTCTCACCAGACATCTGGTTTTGGCCTTAGTAAAGGAGAAAGAGTTTGTGGAGGTGAAGTCGATGGGCTATCTGATCTTGGCACATAAACCTCTCCTTTCTTTGACTGAGAAAAAACACAGTGACAGCAGAGATCAAGCAGAGCTTGGCAAGTAAGAATTGTGAAAAATAATGAAAAAGGAGGACAAGTTCCAACAAAGGACATAGAAAACAAATAGAACCAAAACCACAGAACCTACCACACAGTAGGAAAGTATTTCTTAGTCACACATCATAACCACACAGAAGACAGGAGATCTACAGATACAAATGTTAATACCCGAAAGAATGAAGAATGTCTAGAAGTAGGATGGAATTTGACCTTCACATCAGTCTATAATCAGTCATTCTTGGAGCCAGGATGAGAGTCTGTATGATCTTCTGAGAGACTTTAATAGTTTTGCTACAGAAGATTGACTTTCCTTCTGATAATTAATGACAACAACACTAACAGCACTGTGAGCTGGAAAAGTTGACTAGGGAAGCAAAAGACTAACCAGCCATTTCAAGATGAGCTTTTTTGAGAAGCAGAAGATAAATAGAGACCAAGGAAATAATTTTTGAACTGTCACAGCTATAATGATGAAAATACCACACTAAGAAACAAAACACATTTCTTGAACAGTAATGTTTCATTTCAGGCTGGGTGCGGGGGTGAGTATGTACTCCCTACTAAGTTCCTAAAGGACACCCACTACCACAGTTTTAATTTCATCTGTATCAAGCACAGGGAAAGATTATATCCCACTATATTGGTCTTACAGACCATTACCAAGGACCCAGCCTGTGAGTTGCAGAATGTGGGTGAACTGCTAGAGTCACAATGTGATCTTTGCATTGTCAACCACACATCAATCACAACACAGCCGTGCAGAATCAGGAAGCTCACCATGGCTACACCTCTCTTGAGGGTGATCTGCTATATGTGGTAGGTGTATTCCCTGTCTTCAAGAGGTAATTATCTACTGAGTTACTTCAGGCAAATTTCAGCAATTACAAGGCAAGAAACTATGTCAAATTGTTTTAGAGAAGTATGCAAAGTCTCATGAAAATTATTTCATCACTGATGGAAAAGAAGAATCTACATTATAATGAGTGAAGTTAAACAAGCCAATAACTGCAGTGTAAGAGCTCATACTCTGATCTTACATAAATGCTGTCCTAGAATTTAACATACCATTGATTTGTCCATATTATAATGTGTTTAACTGAGTTTTTTTTAGCAATTAGTTTAATTCTTTCAAACTGAATCAGAATTCATTATATTTTCTAGTCACAGTGTGATTTACATAGTACTACAACAAAAAAAATTAAAGTATTTTTAACCTTAGATGTTTTATACTTATCTCTTTACTCTAGGTTGAAGGCATAACACTGTCATATTTCACAAGCAGTAGCTGCTCTTTTCACAGCAACCAGGTAATGGTAACTGCAACTGTATTTCCAAATTAAGGAATAAATCTTCCTGCAACCCTCCATACCTGACACCTGCTTAAGGCCACCATTTCCCAGTTATCTTTACCAATCTGAGGTGCTGCAAAGGCCCAAGAAAGTTGCTTTTTTGGCCCCTCCTTCCTTCACCTCTTTTTTGAGTGAAGCTATTCAAGAACATTCAAGGCTGCACATTCTTTCCACATATATGCACCATTAACTGCAGCTCATTCACAGAACAAATCAGCAATTTCTTCATAATTTTTCCCTCTAAATGGGCATTTGCAAATGCTTTTCTTTCAGCCTCACTATCTTCTGCGTCAGGAAGTCCAGGCATTCACTTTTAATTCCCCACTTTTGCAGCATCATGGCACTTAGTCATCATAGCATGGCTGACATCATTTGGGTTTTGCCATCCTGCAACTTTAAAATGTCCAGGCTTGGAACAGGAACAGAACACTCTGACTTTAGAGAAATTGCAGGGGTGTAAAAGGCATTTAAAAATAATGTAGCAAACACCGAGGGAGAGTTTTAAATATTTGGGAGGACTACAGACAAATTTGATGTTTTGTCTCTCTGTTTACAGTGAAGGAGAAAAAAAGATCTGAAAATAGATTGCAGTGTAACCTTGTTTAAGTATTTTTTATATGTTTTATGTGTTATGTGAAAATATCCTAGGAGACATGGGAATGAAATTAGGTGCTTGCTTTCCATTTGACCTCGCTTTGTTCTGACTGTAAAAAATGGTCACTAATGTTTGATTCTTCTGATTCCTTTTTGTAGGAAACAAAGAGATCAAACTAAGTTAGTTGCAAGGCACTGAGTACAAATCTACTCTGTTACTAAGGTTGTTCCAATGCAGAGAGAAAGCATGCAATTGAATGGATCGTATTGTGAAAAGCAGTCCACTTAAATGGAACAAATTCCCAAATCTCAAACCAAAACTGAATGATTGCACTATAATGTTTATTGTATTCAATTTTATGGATAACTTTGCCAGATCTACATTGTAAAAAGTTATTGTATATGATAGCATAACATAAATCAGTCATATATAATTTGGACATGGAAAACCAGAAGGATGTGTGATGTCTGCACTGAGTTTGTGTATCTTATGCACAGGGAGTTTTCTGATTTTGATTTTCATGGAAATGAAATCTAATTCTAAACATATAAAAGTAGCCAAGCTAAAAATGTGTTGTCTTGGCTGTATTGTACATACAGCTTTGGTATGTAAACTTTAGCCTTTTAAATGCTCATTTTGGATCAGGACACGTGGCTTCAAAAACAAAATCGTGGCATTTCTCCCTTTACTTTTACTTTTACTCATCCCACTTTACTACAGTTTAAAAAAACTGTCAGCTGAGAAAATAAAAAAAAATTATTTGTGTCTCTTTTTCCTTTTTAAAAAAAAAATTATTCAGAAATGCTATTCTGGTATATTATTTGTGAGACAAATAATCTTTAATGACAAATAATTTTCCTTAGTACATAGAGAATTAGTAAATCTACCAAAGATGGATTCAGTGATTACACTTACATTTATAAACCAATTAACTAGATTTGTTTGTAATATTTAACATTTTTACTGTCCCTTCTATGCTCCTACACTCACAATTCAAATTCCCAAGTATACAAATTCTACAAACACAGTCAAAATTACATGAGCGTTTTATGCCAAGAAATTAATTTTTCAAAGAAGGAGAAGCTTTAAGGAAAACTGACCCACAGGATGGGAGAAGTCTAAGGTTATGAAGTCCAGGGACAGCATTGTAAAATTACTTTCTATTTTCTCAGCTTTATCAAGCACAATTGGCTCATTGGACAAGCTGAGCTGTCAGCCACCAGAGCAAACTGATTTACCAGATCCCCTGCAAAACATCTATACCACACATAGCACTAATATCCTGTGCCAGAGCCATGGAATTGGCTGGCTGCAGCTCCTTGCAATGGAGGCATGAACAGCATTGGGACAAAGCTTTGCCAAGCATGAGAGAGGCATAACTTCACAATAGCAGAGACAGAGCTGAATGAATAAGAACATAATGGAATAATCTGGCAGTGACTCAGGTGAAGCTGAACCTTAGAAATAATACCCCTTTTCTTCTCTCCATGCAGAAGGGTCATACCAGCGGGTTTGGCCTAGTGGCTTCCCTGGGGCACGTGGTGCATCTAAGGGAATATATCTGAATTTCCCAAAGGCAGGAGTTACATGAAGAAAATAGAGTAAGTTCGATGAAGTAACATGTTACATGTGTTTCTTAAATCCTTTCTGAGTTAGGCCCATGAGCTTTAAAAAGGTGAGCAATAAAAGCTGGTGTTGTTGAGTATCCATATCCTGTACCGCATTCTTCAACAGGAGATAAAATGTTCTAGTAATGGAAAATCAAAACAAAACAATCTTTCCTCAGAGTATTTTTAAAATTATTTTACAGGGCTATTTGCAAAATTTCATTGCATTAATAGTAGAAAGAAAAAGGCATTTTTCATATTATTTCCTATTGGTCTTCATGATTTTGTCACCAAAACCATGCTGGTGACATCAGGAATTTATTTCTATTTCCCTCTGCTATCATCCAGCTTGAGGCACTTTCTGGGAGGCCAGGTGTCTCCAATTTGGAAGAAATTATTAAAATCTGTTCAGCTGGTTCTGCATCAAAGAATTCTGTAATTGCTTGGTTCTAGGGCTTTCTGCCATCTGAGGCTGAAATGGCAACCATCTGTTAAGAATTCTTCCACTGAGTAATTTTATTCATATTCTGAAGAACATCAGGAAAAAAAAGCTAACAAAACCTCAAAAACTTTTTTAGTTATAGCGTGGTTTTGAATGGAGCGCTGAAACATTCATCTCCCAGTAGTTCTTGTTGTCAAGTTTCTACACTGGTTGACTGTGCAGCAGAAAGAATGGTTTACTTACCACGAAACATTATTATTTTATGCTAATGATCACTCACAGGAAAAACAACCAATGTTTTGTTCTTATTCATTCATGAATATAATCCCTACAAGGTGCTGAGACCTCCACAGTTTAAATTAAAGAGAATTCCTAGTCTAGGAGGTGTAGGATTGAAGAACAGTCTTTTCTATAAAAGTTTCTGGAAAATAAACATTCACATTCAACTATCTAAGGTCAATTTGTCATTTAGGTTAAGGTTTACCTCCAGCAGCCTTTGCCATCTTGAAGTTAAGTGTCTAATCAACAGCCAGTCCTCTAGGTCTCCTCTGTACTCAATCCTAAGGCACAAACATATCTACTAAGCAATTTACCTCAATGTTCATGGCCTTTGGATCCTTTCTTTGTTCTTTGGTGTGTTCTTCTCACAAAATGAAGCGCTTATTTTTTCCAACTCTCTGTGTGTTTTCCCAATTTTATAACTGCTGAGGCCCCATATATGTTCTTACTACAACTTCAGGCACTAACTTCCGTTGTATTTAGCAACAGTGAAGGTTATATGAATAGATCTAGTATCATAACATACTATATATGTACAGGAATACTAATTCTATGATTTCTTGCTTCTGAAAAATGTACATTTTGGGTTTTGATTTTGCTGGTGGTTTGGTTTTGGGATTGGCTTTATTTTATTTGTGCTTAGGGAATGAAAGGGAGTAGATAGTATCACTCTGTTGCCTAAAACATCTCTGTCTTGAATAACAGCCACACAAAATAGCTTTTCTCCTTGAAGAACCTAAAGACTAAAAGAACTATGTGAGTCGATGTCTTTCCAGGTAGATACCCAAGGAACAGAGGGATTGAGTTAACCAGAACTTCAAAAGAGCAAGAGTTGGAGTGGAGCCTTCATGTGGAAATTCACATTTTTGTGTTCATCACTGCAACCTCTTCAGCTTTTTTGTAGGGCTTCTCTTTGTCATTTTAATAGACAGCTATCAACTCTATCTCTTCACATCTGGAGAAGCCAGCACTCTGCCACCATATTCCATGTGTCAGGCTCTCAATACGTGCTTTTAATCCCAGTTCTCCTTGTCCTAATACTGTGAAATACTAGAATGTTGGAGCAAGTGACTTCTAAATTGTCATGTTTATAATATTTTAAAGGGTAGGACAAAATGTTGGAATAAAAGCCAAAAGATTGTGGTAGAGTGAAATAGAAGACTTCCAACTTTTGTTGCTCACCTTTATAAAACTCATGGGCCTAACATGGAATCATGTATCAGGAATAACATGTAAAACTTTACTTTTAACTTACTAGAAAAATCAGGTATTTTCACCCCTTCTACCACAATTTTGTCTTACAGTATCTTTAAGAAAAAGTAGGCTGGAGATGAGCTGTAATGACTGCCTACCTTGTTCTTTTAAAGCAGGAATATATTTCTTGTCCTCTACTTGTACAGTGAACTGCACAATATGGCCTTGACTATGAGTTTGACTCATTTATACTTTATCCTTTAATACATTATTTCATTATTTCAGAGTTGCTTTTAAATTGCTAGCATTTTAGATATATATGAAAATAGAAAATAGGAGCTTCAGTCTTCATTTGTCTTTAATATATGCCTGAGTCATTAGTGATCCCACAGGAAGACCAACTGCCCATATAATATATGTGGATTGCATTCCTAGGCCCAGCAATATGGTAACAGTTTATAGAAATAATTTACCACTTGATGTTTTTACAATGCCTTCCTTTCATACCTTCCTTCCATCATTAAGCAATCACCAATTTCAGGCAGAGCCTTGGTAAAATGATAAGGCACTCTCACTCCTCCCTTTCTGGTGTAAGCAACAGGGGATTCAAAGTGACAGAGCACCCAAGAGCTGAGACACCCACAGACATCTAAGGGAATGGGATGAATACCCCTCAGTGACAAACAGAGGGCCATGAGCATGTGTTTTCAGTCCATGAGTTTTATGACATTTGGAAAGTGTATTTTACTGGAGATTGGGGAGCTGCTTTATTCTAAAGCTCTTTTTCTTGACAGCCGCCTCCTTACCAGCAGAGTCCAGTCTGCAATTTCTTCCCAGAGCCCTTTGAACAAACAGCCTGTTCTGTCCTGCCTTCACTTTGGAACTCCAAGCCCCAAGAGCCTGTCTGTGAGCTGATGCCCAACCTCAGCAGATCACTCTCAGGCAGCTCACTGAGCTGTGATCATCCCCAGGGATGGGCATTTACTGATCCAGCCTTCAGCCCTCCCACCTCAGTGAAGCCTGGGGACTGTGCACTAAGCCATGTACTTTGTTAATTCATTAACGTCCTTTAGTAGCTCTTAGATCATTGTGGTAACAGAGTTACTGTGATCAGGAATGCTGTTTTACAGCAAAAAATAAAACTAAAGCTAAATTGAGTGTGACAGTGACCATAGAGAAGAATAACATTGTTAATGGAGCCCTTGCACTGCTCAGATTCCACAGGCAACACTGGGATTGTAAAACAAGACTTAGTTTGATTTTATGCATAGCAACAACATCAAAACTGACAGAAACAAGGTCTGTGAGATAGAAACATACCAAAACCATGCTTGTGTCAGAGGAGTTTTGACTAATGAACTGAAGACAGGAGGTCTGAAGAGATATATTCAGTATTAAGGTTAGTAGCAACACTGTAACTTCGCCAAATGTTATTTTCTCAGCTCCATTTTGTCTCTACTAAGGGAGCTGTCTTATTTCTTTGCTGTTGTTATATTGAGAAGACTTTATACCAAAAGAAGCTTCTTTATAGAACACCATTGTCACAGCAAGAAAAATTGAATGGTGGGCACTACATTAGCATGCTCAGCCCTTGCTGAGCTGTGCCAGCTCCAGAGCATCAGGGACCATGGACCCAGGAGTGTGGGAACCTGGCATCAGCTGGTGTTGAGGTGCAGAACATGGGCATGACTTGTAAGAAGGAATCTCCCACAGCAATATGGCTGGGAATGAACCCAGAAACTATCAGTGCTGTTTGCAGTGAAGTAAAAAAAGTCACATTAGTATCCAGGTTTGAATGAAGCTTTTTGAAAAACGTGGATGTCCATTATGGATAGTTCAACCAGCAATTGTAACATTCAGGTTCAAATAAAAGCCCTGACATACTGGAAAATGGAAATGAGAGAAGCAAAAACTGAGATGTTCATTATTGTAGTGCATAATGTGGCATGTAAATACTTTCTCTATGTAATCCTTTTTCATAATTCAGAGAATATTTTAAGCTTGCAATATCAATTGCCAGGATAATAACCAGGGAGCACATAGAATATAGAATAAATACTCCTTTCTTTTCAGCAAAGATTAAGGTAGAAAAAGATCAATTTAGGTAGCAATCAAACCAATTGAACTTGTCAGACAAGTAGATAAAAGCAGTGAAATTAAAATATTATTTTTCAGTACTTAATATTGAGCTGTCAGTATCATCAGAAAAAAAAAAGATAAATTCCAACTTTAATAACATACAGTCATCCATGAACTGTGTTGGCACTGATAGTATCTCTTTTGGGAAGAACAATAACCTCAAAGATTCAAACTTGGAAGTATTCACAAAATTCTGCTAACAAAAATATTTTTGAGATTGAAATCCAAAGGAAAAAGAACATGTGAGAGAAGTAAATGTAGTACTCATGGTTATGCATGCATAAGCCTATGTAGGAACTTTAATATAGAACACTTGTACACTTCTATAGATGTTTAGCTGTCATGAAAACTTCCCCAAGGGAGATTTCCAATTCTAAAAAAGCCTCCACACCCCTCTGAAAAATCTCCCTCAGAACACACTCAGATTCAAGGAGAAATCTTGTAAAAATAGCGTGCCATGAACTGATGTAACTCATTGTGCGTAATACACTCAATGGAAGCAAGTGGAGGCATAAGTGAAACTGTCTGTATAATTGAGTTTTTCCAGGGGCATTTTATTGCTTACTTGCATGCTTGCTTTTATTCAAACAAAGAAAAGAATAAACTGGAAGGAAAAGAGGATTCTGATAGACTCCCTTTGAGAGACCTAAAATTACTTTTTCTTTACCTTAACTTTCTAGGTGTCTAAGCTTTTTTGTCCTTCCTATGACTGAGCAGGCTGCCACCCTCTGTAACTGTAGCTCTTCAGTGTTGTGATACCTCCAATCCTTGGCTGGCTGCCTTCTGGAAATATGGCATAAAGTGGCCTGAGAAGTTCCTTCCCTTGGAGAACTCTGGTTTAAATGTCATGTCTGAATCAGCAGAATCAGCAGTATCCAGTAACCCTCCACATCTGACTAGAGCCAGATGTGACACTGACACAGTACAAAGCCATCTACCTTGCTTAGAAATCTTTCCACCAATGTTCCAAGAAATACTTCAGAATCTTATACTACATGTTAGAAAGGTGAAAGGGTTTTTCTGGGCATGCTTCCTCAAAAACCTGTACATTGAAGTTCATTTTCTTAACGTATTTGCTGATGCTGTTTGCTAGTGCACCAGATCATAAACAAAATATTCATCAATACAGTTTCATCAATGTAGTCACTTCTCTTGACTTGGTATTCCTGATCTATATGACTGTGACTCAAATGTGAATAGGGTTAAAACCAACTATGCCAGTCTTCTCAGGATCACTATCTTAAACTTTTCCCAAACGTTGTGTTTTTATTTCTTCAATACATAAACAAATTCAATATATTATAATGCTTAGAATCAGTCCTAAAATCACATAGGTTTTGCGATCAAAACTATGTGCAGAAGAGTGGAAGGAATGTAGCTCTGTTACCACTGGATCCTGTCAAAATAAAGCCAAACCACTAGAAAGCACAATACACTGATGAGATTAGTCCAGTGTCAAGGTTTCTGCATAAAACTACACAAAATATCAGAACAGTGTAGTGCTGATGTGATACTATTGCTATTTTTGTCAGTGTCATATGGATGTTTTATAGCACCAATACTGTCATGGTCTTAAAATATGAAGGTTTCATTAACATGTTCCTTGAATCTACAACTTTATTCCTTAGGGATTATCTTTCACTCATTGGGAGACTTTTTCTTCCATACACGTCTGATTTCTTTCAAGATTTATTTTAATTAAGATTGTCTTGAAAATGCAAATGAGAAAATATTTCTTTCCAAAATTATAAGAAATGTTTACTTGACACTTTGTCAGAAGGGAAATGTTTTATGGTAACATAGATTTTGTCACTATTGCTAAAAAATTAATTTTACACTGGCCATGTAGGTCTTCACCTTATGTCTGTAAGTGGCAGTACACTGGGTAATGCTCCTATTTCTTATAAGTTGATCAAGGAAATTATGAACAGCTGGAGAAGTTGCTGAGACTTTCCATATTTCCAGGTTAGCTACTATGAAAATTAAATCACACAGAATTATGGGAAGAGTTTTGAGCTTGTATTTGTTGTACTTTAGCAATATTGACGCTGAGGAGATTTCACTTACAAATTAGATTAAGAATAGAATTTAAATTTGCTTTGTAAAGTGCTGGAGATATGCATCACCCTGTAACACCCAGCATAATGATGCTCTTGTTCTTGTGGGCTCCTATTTCACAAAACAGCCTCTACTGTATCAAATTCCTTAGGGCAACATATATTAGCACATATTAGCAAAACCTAGTGTTTTGATTGTTTCCCTCTTCACTGCCCTCCTTGATCTGTTTTCTTCTTTTCCTACTACAGAAGCCCCACAACCAGCCCAGATCTCCTAATAGAGAGTTAGATATTTATTGTTCTTTGTCAGTTTACTTTTCTACATTTTGTGATTTCATTGCATAATATTTAAGGAATAAGATTGGAGACTTCAGCTAAAATAGATGCACAAAAATAAAATATCATTGTAATATTGTATTCTCCACATTAGCTTCTCCCAACCTGTTCCCCACAAATGACACATACTTCTGATGCTGGAAGTCAGCCCTCATTTTGCTTTCCACTCTGTGCTTTCCCAAGTGGAATAGGAAACCAAAAATTTTTACTTTCTTCACAAAATTGCTTCCTGGAAATGGCAATGGTCCCTTGGTAAGAGGAAGTTTGTTAATGGTTATAACAATTGAGGGGAAAAGAGAGGAGGATATGTCTGTGATGTAGAGAGGAAGGTATATTTGGGATTTGAACTTATTTTCATTTTTTCAGACTGATGACCTTCCTCTGCATTGCCCTTCAAATGAATTGTCATGGAATTGTCATTCCACTACAGGGTGGAAAACCTCTAAAGAAACATTTCAAAGGATTCTTTAGATTTATATGTAACAGTGTACTATATTAATAGTATGATTTACATTGACTCAAGTGGGCTAAATGACATCATTGTTTTACTGTGGGAGAAAGAAGTTAAGTTTAAGTTGGAAATAATATTGTTCAGAATCTTATCAGTAATATTTATGAAAGTATTAATATTACATCAGGGAAATAATTGAGCTGAAATCCTGAAGAATGTGTTTTATATTATAAACTTCCATAAACCATTGACACAGAGCAGCTTTAGCATTTGGCACAACTGTTTTCTCTCTGAAATGTTATATATGGCAAAAGAACAAAAAAATAATTTGTCATGTTTTCTTCTTGTTCTCACATTTCTTTAGTATTGACTGATATATTTATGGCATATGAATACAGAATATGCAGATGCATGAGTGAATAACCACAGAGAAAATTAGTTAATTCAATATTTTAATCTTCTAGATAATTGATATTTGAGAAAAACAATCCAAATATTTTGAAGGAAAAAGTTATTGTTGTATGATTTAGTCCTTTTGGAAACAAAAAGGGTATTGAAACAAAATGGGGATATTTTTAGCAATACCTTTTCTACTGAAATATGTACAATTCTTTTCCAAGAATGAGTAATATATTATGTCTAATTATTGAGACACTAATGTCGGAATTATGTATATTGATAAAATATAGGAGCGAAATTACTTTGGGTATTTATACCTATTTTTTTTCAAATATATCTGACATTAGAGACAGATTGATGGCACATGTTAAAGTATTTCATTCTATTTTGGTCATATCTTTAATATGGAGGTGCATTTAAACTTCTGAAGTTAACTTTTACTGTTCCTTTATGAACAGAGGTCAAGATTTTATAATAAATTTGGGAAAAATAGAGGTTCAATGAGGAAAAAGTAGAAAACACTAATTTGAAGACAGTCATTGGAGAATAGATATAAAAATTTTAAATTGGAACACTATAATGATGACAAAAAGCAACATAATGATATCTCTCTAGTGTTATACACTTTAAAATTTCCTAAATGATGCATTTTTTCATTATATAAAATATTTCAAATATCATGAGTGGAAGTTGAATAACATAATTTGAGTAAACATAGTTTTATGGTAAAATTTTGTTATTCTTTTTGCCTTAGAATCTTCCTTGTTATTTTGTTAAAATCCATTGTCCTTACCTTACCAGGTTTTCAAAATCAAGCCTCATCAAAACAAAAGGCAAAACTAAGAGAAAATATGGAAAAGAACATAATTTATAGAAGATATTCCTTTAAAAAAATAGAACCCTTCAAATCATCCTGTTGTAACATTCTTATAACTGACAAAGCAGTTAGGTAAAAATGCAAAATTAGGTGATCTGGATGCAATTGATAGGTCTGGAAATTATATCCCTCTCTCCATTTCAGGTACAAATGTGTGCACACTAAGAGTTTACATGTGTCCTGTGACTTTGGTTATCTCTGTTCAAAACTGCAAATGGCTGTTGGCTTTTAGGTGACTGCCAGCTCCTATGAGAAGAGGCTTATCAGTTACTAACTCGGTGCCATAAAAGGTCCATGTGCACAGATACTGGGCTTTATACTGACTTACTCTTCTGTGCCTTGCTGTTCTTGCTCAGAGGTTTTTATTTGCCTTTGCTTTTCATTTTATTTCCTGCAGTGGAAGTGTCTATTCATCTGCCCTTGAAATGGTATCTGATATGAGCAGACAATAATTCTTGAGCCAGTTTCTGAATATATTTCTGTTGGAGACAGTTATTATCCTCTAATTGAGAGATGTTCTCAGTGATGACAGAAGATCTTAGGCACAATTTGTTTCTAAGAATTTTTCTTTCCTCTGAATTGAAAACTATCTATTAAGTCAATAAACTCATTAGCCCTCACATTACTGTAACAATGGAATGGAACACAGAAGTTCTGGGAATCAAGTTTAAAAGGAAATGTGAAAAATAAAAATCTTCACTGCTTTCTTACCAGCAGTTCAGATGGAATTATGAACTGCCATTTGTGATAACCATGGCACATTCTATGGAAAATAAAAAAGGAGTTTGGATTTCAGTACAATATATCTTGATATACACATTGAATGATTCAAAATTCAGAATAACTTCTGCAAAATTCAATATGCAAGCTAGATGGAAAGTTAAAATGTGCATCTCTCACCACACTACTTCAACAAGGTTACTAATGAAGTAAACAACCATACACAAAAGACACTTTGAACTTTTGTGCATCAAAACATCCAGCTCTGAGCCCAGTACAACTAGGATACAATATACACACAATTCCTTCTGAAAGGCATGATAATGGCTCCAGTCATTGAAATATCTGTCAAATCAAGAGAGCCTGAGAGGGCAGAGGCTGTTTAGCCCAGACTTGGGAAGGCTCAGGGAGGAGTGAAGGAGAGAAGCAGACTCTTCTCAGTGGTGCCCAGTGACAGAACAAGAAGAAATGGGCAAAAATTGAAATACAGGAAATTCCATTTAAATGTTGGAGGAAGCTTTTGGGCTATGAGGGTCATCAAACATTGGAACAGGTTGCTGAGAGAGGTTGTGGAGTCTCCACCCTCGCAGATATTCAGAACATGACTGGACATGAGCACCCATATCTGGCTGACCCTGCTCAGGTGGAGTTGGACTGGACTGCACAAGCTCCAGAGGTTGTCTGAGGTGAATGAAGGTGCTCCAGCCTCAGTCACACTGCAGCTCCCTCTGTAGATACTGGAGAAGGCTCATCATAGCAACTTGCTAAAGTTTAGCTGAGATTAAAATTGCAGAACAAAAATTTTTCACCTTAAATTTGGGATTAAGAACGTCTATTGCTGATATAAAGATTGCATGATGCCCCTGCTTAGTAAATTTCTTACAAGTGCTTGACATATACCTCACAGTTCCTGCTTTATATTCTAAATGTAACAGTAGGTGTTTAATATCCATTCTTAAAAATCTCTTTAAGTCACACTCTTGTTTGGTGTAAATTTAAAAAGCTCTTCGCTGACGTGAACGAAGAACAGTAGCATGCTTCTTTTCCTAAGAACATTGTAAGGATAGAACACAATTGGACTAAGGAATTGAAACCTTAAGAATTATTTAAAAAGATGCACTTAAAGTTTGTTAAACTGTTACAAATTTTTATTTCATGGAAAAAGGTATAGTTTATAAAAATATGTAAGATTGGCAAGCGAATATAATGGGGATTGCACTATACTTAGAAGCTCCTCCTAAACCTTCCTTAAAAACTCATTTATCAACTATGGATCAAATTACTACCTTATATTTAAAAGATCAGAATGGACTTTCATGTTTTGAGGGCTTGTTTCCATACCCAGATTAAAAATTAATGTATAAGAGAGGTTATGTAGCTTTTGGCTACAGTTCCCTTACAATATATTAATTTTAGATGTGTTAGAAGAGTGTTACAGAAGGATATTTCAAGATAATAGATTTACCAGATAATGAAAATAAAACTGCTGTTAGTTCATACCAGCATAGAGAAGGAGCAGAGCAAGCCAAATATATTCTAAAAGGAGATGATAAGTTTATGCTTAAAATAGAAAATATTTTGATGGTGTGTTTGCCTTTAGATGAAAATGTAAATGATGAAAAGTACTTTAATTTGCAATATTTGGTTCCTCTCCTCTCCTCTCCTCTCCTCTCCTCTCCTCTCCTCT